>PVKS010004168.1:0-60854 GCA_004027875.1 Aplodontia rufa
ACCCGTTCCTCGCTCTGGAGTGCAGCGGGGAGTGACTCCTTTCCCCATCCCTGCCGTAACTAGGCCCCTCGGAGGATGGCTCAGGCTTGCTGAGTCATCCTGCCCATTCCTCGCTCTGGAGTGCTGCGGGGAGCGACTCCTCGCCCCATCCCTGCCCTAACTTGGCCCCTCGGAGGACGGCTTGCTAGGTCGTTCTGCCCGCTCCTCGCACAGGAACGCTGCGGGGAGCGACTCCTCTTCCCCGGTCCCCAGCCCTGTCGGGCCGGCGCCCGGTTCCCAGTGTCCTGCTGGCCCCCCGGGGAACGGCTAAGGTCCCCCGAGGCCGTTCCGCCTGCTCCCCGCTCCAGAACCCAGGGGGGAGCGACAGGTACCCATTCACCCATCTACCCACCCACCATCTATCTACCCGTCCTTCCATGTGCCCGCTCCCACACACACCCATGAACCTACCCATCCATCTATCCATCCACTTATCCATCAGCTCCCCTGCTCACACCATCTCTCTTTCTCCCCAGCAATGTCACCCACTACTGTGGTTCGGATCTTGAGCATCCCACAAAGACCCAGGTGTCTTGGTCCTTAAA
Organism: Aplodontia rufa; assembly: GCA_004027875.1. NCBI lineage: Eukaryota > Metazoa > Chordata > Mammalia > Rodentia > Aplodontiidae > Aplodontia > Aplodontia rufa. The sequence goes on from PVKS010004168.1 coordinate 585, forward strand.
TTGGCATTTTGGAGTGATGGTAGAAACTTTAAGAAGTGGGGCCTGGTGGGAGTTCTTTGTGTGGTTGGGGGCCTGCTCTTGAAGGAGACTGTGAAACCCTGGTCTCTTCCTTTCTCTCCTTCACTTTCTGGCCAGGAGGTGAGTGGTTTGCTCCACCACATACCCCTGCCTTGATGAGCTGCCTCAACACAGGCCCAAAAGCAACAGGACTAAGAAATCTCTAAAAAAAACATAAAAAAATAAAAATAAAAAAAGAACCCAAATAAACCTTTCTTTCTTTATAAGTTGCTTATCTCCAGAATTTATTATAGTAATGTACACAGAATATTGGTACTGAAAAGAGGGGTCTTTGCCCTTCGGATATACCTGACAATGTGGAGAAGTCTTTGAAATTGGATTACAGAGGGGATTTGGAAAAATTTGGAGAAGCAAGCAACCCAGAATGCTGTGTGCGGGGCTTAATTAATGGGTGATTCTTGTGGGGTGGGGGATGGTATAAGTGCAGACAGTTCAAGCTCTGCTGAGGAATTTCAGCAGAGGATTCTACTGCAAAAAAAAATAATTGGACTCAAGGCCATCCTTTTTACACGATGGCAAAAAATAAAAAAATAAAAAGTGTCTGCCTTTCTCCAGGCCCTGAGACTCAGTGGGAGGCTGAATTTAAGGGCGGTGGGCAGAGGACATTCCAAGGCCGTAAAGCACGCAGGCTGCAGCATGGCATTGTTGGCTGCTGCTACCAGACACACAGGAGGAACGGTCCGGACCAAGAGGAGCAGAGCAGAAAGACTGGAAAACTTCAGCTTGGCTAGGAAAGGATACAGCTAAAGGTGACACCAGGAGGTCTTCGGGTATTAGTGCCAATAAAAAGAAGCCAACGCCACACAGGGACAATAGGAAAGGTGCCTGGAGGGGATCTTGGGAATCCGCAGTTGTCCAGGCCAAAGGAGCAGGAATGGGAATTTGTTTCCAAGACTTCCGTAGGGAAAGGGCCCTGGTGTGCCCTGCATGCCCAGCAGCACGAGGGGCTTGTTCCTGGGGCTAGCAGGCTGGGCACTGCGAGGCTGTGGTGGCTGTGGCTCGAGGCCCAGGTACAGCTGGTGCTGCAGCAGACTTTGGTGTCTTCTGCTTGACCCTGACCTTGCAGCTATGCAAACTGCGAGACTATGGGGTCACAAAGGCCTGCAGAACACGCTGCTGGAAAGCTCAGGTGGGTTCTGACGGTCCAGGGAAGTGCGGAACTCCGAAAGAGGTGCCAAAGCCACCAGGAGAACCCAGGAAAGAAGAGGCCATGGAAGGGCGGAGGGCCTGCCCAGGGAAGCCACAGCACGTGAAAAGCCTGCAAGAGGGAGGCTGCCCTCGTCCAGGCTGCAGAAGTGGGGCGTGCCCACTTTGGGAGCCCACATCCCACTCCAGCGCCACAGACCCCAGTGCTCAACTGCAGGGTTTCACGTTTCCATCCTGCTTCAGTCCCATTCCCCATCGTTATCTTCTCTTGCCCCCTTTTGGGGTGCCCGCCACGTGGCTGCCCACTAGTATGACTTAAGAAACATGTCACTTGTTTTTTATTCCTTTTCTCTTCTTTTTTTCTGTAAGAGAAGGAGAATGAAAGAAATATAGAATCAATTTTATTTATATTGTCATCTGGTTTTTGTTTCTCCAACACTTAGTTGTGTACGTGGTGCTGAGTTCGAACCTGGGTCCTTGCACATGCCAGGCAAGTGTGCCAACTACTGAGCGACAGCTCCAGCCCGACTTAGTTTTGATTTACTACAGGGGCTCACAGATGAGTTTGCCTCGAACCTCAGAGCAGACTTTGAACCTGGACCTTTTAATAACACTAGAACTGTTACAACTTGGTGACTTTTAGGAACACAAGAGCATTTTTCACTGTGAAATGAACATGAATGCTAAGGTTTGGATCTTAAGTGTCCCACCAAGGCCCATGTGTTAGAAGTTTGGTGCCTGACTTGGTGCTATTAGGGGTGGTGAAACTTTAAGAGGTGAGGTCCAGTGGGAGGGCTTTGTGTCACTGGGGACATGTCCTCAAAGGGGATTTGGGGGACCTTGGTATCTTCCTCTCCCTCTTTCACTTCCTGGCCTTGAGGTGAGCAGTTTTGCTCCACCACAGCATCCTCCATGAAGCACTGCCTCACCACAGACCCAAACGCAACACAGCCTTCAGTCAAAATGAACCTTTTTTCTTTATAAGTTCATGGTCTCAAGTGCCTGTTGCAAGACCAGAAAGTTATCTCTCTCAACCTACCCACCATGGTAAGGGGGATCTGGCAGAGGAAAGGGAAGCGAGATTCCATCCCACAGGGGTCCTCACCTCCCTGAGCCCTTCTCCCTGCTATTTAGGGCCTGACTTCACGGTCACACAAGGACGCTCCTCTGATGTCCCACACCACACTTGCTAGAACTGGATTCCAGGAGCCAAGACTCCCACCCGGAAACCCCACACCCTGGGTCCCATGAGTGTGTGTGGTAGGGGTGGCATTTCTGCATCTCAGGCACATGGGGCACTATGTCATTGAGACTGCACTAAGACCTGCCCTCTCCTAGGTTACACTGGCTTTGCGGAGCAAACCATGAGCTCTAGAGTGACCCCCCCGCCCCGCCCCGGCACATTCTACCGCAAAATTTCCATGCTCCAAACAACTTCTGAACAACCATTTGAAATGCATATAACACACGAAGTATTTTGCATTATTAGCCTTCTTTTAAGTCCATTGATCCCACAGCGTGTACTGAGTGCCTAGGAGGTGCTGGGTATTGGGCCAGCAATTAAGAGAAAAATAAAAGACATTGTAGAAGGCTCCCATTTGTCAGGGAGGTGAATAATTCTTTTGATGTAAGGACGGTGAGAGGAAAAAGCACTCCAGAGCAGGAGACAAATGAGCTCTGCTGAGGCTAGGAGGCTCAGCACAGTGAGGATCATCGAGTCAACTGGGATCAGCATGCAGAGAGGAGCTGGGGAAGGGGTTGCAGGCTGGAGGAACAGCGCGAGTGGAGCCCAGAGGCATGCAAGAGCCAAGTACTCAGGCACACAGAACACCTGTGTCTACAGCAGGGATGCAAGTGGAAAAAATGTGCCTGAGCAAAGAAAGCTTCCAGGCTCATTTAGGATTCCAGACTTTGCCTAAGTCTGATGGCAGTCGAGAGCCATCAGGAGATTTTAAGAAGGGAAGAGACGTGATCAGATTGGTGTTTGAGAAAGACAATTCTCTCAGCAGCGTGAAGAATGGATCCAAGTGGAAGAAGCTGGCCTGAGAGTCAAGACAAATCAGGGCATCTGCAGTCTCAGCCACCTCCCGGCACAGCCCTGAAATGTGTCTTGAATGGATTCTTCAAATTTCCACACAGGGATAACAACTTAGTGAAAATTATAGCATCTGTGTCCACCAATTTAAACTCCATTATTATAACCATCCAGGGCAAAGCACGTCACTATTTCAAACAAAGAGGTTGCCCCTGAGACACAGGCAGGTCTCTGAGTCACTGAGGGGAGACGCTCAAGGTTGTATAACAGCGTTCAGCCTTCCACAGCATGCCATTTAATCTCAATGGCGGTCCTTCCTCTCTGCTTAGGAACCACAGTCCCCCTACCCCAAATCCCCAAATGCATCCCCTTATGCTGATAAGGACTCCACAGGGCGTATGAAATGTATTTCCAGCTCAAGTGCTTTCACATGACTCCAGCTGCTTGCTTCACTTTTCTCTCTCTCTCTCTCTCTCTCTCTTTTTTTGGTAGGTGATCCACATCTATCCAGGTCATCAGTCTGGGCAGCCTGCTTCCTCTTAACACATGTCTGCCATCATTGCCAGGCCTTCTTGGCCTTGCTTCTAGTCTGTGGGTAGTGTCAGCACCGACAACACAGCTGGGTGTCCCCACACACTTCCTCTTGTGACACTCCCTAGTGTTACTCAGGGATTTCCGGAGAAATGGAACTCGTGGAACGTGTGCAGTCCTGTGAGGAGACTGATCATGAGACCTGCTTCACGTGACAGTGGAGGCTGAGAAGTCCCATCAACATGCTGTTCACCAGCTGAAGACCCTGAAAGCCCTGGTGGTGCAGCCTAGTCTAAGCCCCAGAGCCTGAGACCTGAGCATTCAATGGTGTAAGTTCCAGAGTCCAAAATCCCCAAAACCACGAGCTACATCTGCTGAGGGTAGGGGAAGATGGATGTTCCAGCTCTGGCAGAGCAAATCCACCCCTCTCCTGCCTTTGCCTCCTGCTGGGCCCGCAACATCTCAGAGACACTCAATCAAAGGGCAGAGGTGGCCTTTAATACGTAGTGCACTGATCCACACGCTCTTCTCTAGGGACACACTCCAGAAACAGCAATGACATTTTATCAGCTGTCTGGGATCGCTTGGCTGAGTCACATTGACACCTACAAGTAAACGTCACACGCTTGATCCCTACTCCTCGTTGTGGCTTAAGGTAGTCTAATTCAACCCTCCCTCTGCCCTGTACGCCAGGATGGGGAAGAACCCAGACCTGGCCCAGGAGCCCAGCATCTCCCTGACCTCAGTTGTGCAGGAATGGGCAGTTGGTCAACACAGGGCCGTAAGAGCTGTCTCTAGGATCCCTAAAATGCTTCAAGAAAGAGACCCCCTTTTGCTGGACCTGAAAGCTTCAGTCATGAGTCGCCAGCGACTGGAGGTGGCTCCTGGGAATGTAGCCTATCTCTAAGGAAGTGGAGCTGAGAGAGGAGGAGAGGCATAGCTCTCCATCATTGTTGGAACACTGAGCTTGACTGTGACTAGGTAGGGACCTCTCAGTGGCACAGGCTCCACTTACTGATTTGTTCCCTCTGAGCTGGGCTTTAGCAGCTGCAACAGGAGAGCTGCAGCCAGCAGAGCTGTGGCTTTCCTGATTCCTGGAGGTCGCAAAAGAGTGGAGAGGTCAAAGACAGAACTCCCAGGGCTCCTCAGGGTCTTATGAGTCACTATCCCTGTCCCCACTCTCCCAGAGTCGCATGATGCAGCTACCTCCCCTCACAATCATCCTCACCATGTCCTCATCCCAGTAATATCTTTAAGCTCCTCTTATGGGTCAAATACAATCGTTGGTTTTGTTACTAGTTTGGGACCAGAAAATCTGCATAAGGAAACTGAGAGACCCAGGTGTTTTGTAGCAGATTGAAATACTAACGCCTCGAGGAGGTGGTTGAATCCTCACCTCCAACACTCCCAGGAACACATGTGTCTACCCTCACCGTCTTCCTGGAGGGCTGAAAAGAAATACAATGCATGTTTGCTGGTTGTGATGAGGGAATGGGCAAAACTCCCCAGTCATGCAGGGAAACTCCAGCAAGCCGGAGCTCTCCTGGGAGCTCAGCACCCAGGAACAGCTTCGCTAAGGAGGTGGTGGGTTCTAAAGACTAAGAGCATGGGGAAGGGCACTGAGCCAAGACAAATGCCATGCGTGACGCGCTACACAACCCAGCTCCTGCCGGGTGAGGCTTGGGAAGCAAGGTGGCAGAGGAAGAGGGGCGTTTAAGTGGAGATTCTGAGAAGTGTATGTGCCTGTCATCCTTGAGCAAGACGGCCTCTGAAAGGCTTCAGAGCAGAGGTGTGATCAGGTCTGTCGCTGCCTCAGGTGAGTGCGCAGGTTACCGGGAGCAGCCATGAACCTGTTGGGGAGGAAAGGTGCACGGAGCCCACCTGCTGGATCAACCCTGTGGAGTCACACATGGGACCACATAGTGCTAGTGGCTAACAGACCACGCCAGCCCCTCAGTAGCAACAAGGGATGGCCTACAGGGAAGAGGGAAGGAGGGAAGGGCCCAGGAAAGGAAGGAGCCCAGAAAGGAAGAACAGACTCAGCTGGACAGCAGCGCGGCCCCTGCCGCTGAGCTGGGACAAAGAGCCTCGAGGTCACAGTGGCTCTGTGGCTGGATGTCACCTGCAGGTAGATCTCAGACAGGAAGTCATTTCTTCAGAAAATGGTGCTGAGCATTCTTCGGCTTCTAAAGGTGAACAATGCTCTTCTAGGACTGTTTTAGGATTCTAGCTCCATACACTTTGAAAAGAGTGTGTGTTCCTCGTAAGGCTTCTCAAGGACACAACTACAGACTCTTAATTCTGTCTTTTTCAAAATCAGTCAACTTTAAGAATTATGACATAAAGGCACAGATGTGCACACAAAAAACTGTACATGGCTCCAGACCTTCCCCTGGGGAGGGAGATGGATGACACCCACACCATGACATTAAAGCCTTAATTTAATATTAGTAATTATAGTGTTGCATCTTGAATCCAAAGAATCGATTTTAATCTCTGTATTGGATATAAAATCATTTAACAGGATTTGACAATGCTCTGCCTCAGCAGCTAATTAATTTTATTACCACCCACCAATCAATAAGCACAGACCAACACTCACCGATGAGGACATCACGCCTGCTCTGCTCTCGATGTGCTTGGAGCCAGAATTTCCCAAAAGACTAGTCTGCGGCGGAACGGTCCTGGACACTGCAGTTGGTGGCAGCGCCAAGGAAGTAGGATGGCACCTGCTGGAGGCCTCCGTCCCGACCCATTTGCCATGGGCTCTTCCCCCTCCGCTCCTACCGCCAACCCCTGGGTTTCGGTTGCTCAAGACCTACAGCCGCAATGTCAGCTCTCTGCATTTTCTATAGCACAACTAAGAGGAGTAAAACAAGAAGTAGAATAGGACCATGGCTTGCTCTTACCACTACACTCCTGAAATTAATTCAAGTGGAGGTTCGCAGAGCCTGGGGAGATGCAAGGACACGCAAGATGGACAAGGGAGCCTGGCTGGGGACACCAGAGGTCAGTGAGTACGCAAGCCAACAGAAGAGGCAGCCAAGATCTTAAAGGAGGACTCGAATATATCTAATATCACTTAAAATCTGTGACTCTGTGTTCCCTTTATGTGTGCTTAAACCTGTAGGCTGTGATTACGGCCCTCCCGGGGGAATGCACAACCCCACCTGTTAGGCTTCAGATCCTTGGTTTATCAGTAGTCAGACCCAACTTCCATGAAGACGGAGACACTAGGGGCCACGCAGATGAGGACCAGGAGTTGCAGTTTCTGTGCAGGTGCAAAGAAGTATGGCACACTGGGCTTTCCAAACCACAACTGTGACTCCGAACTGAGATATATTTAGCAATGTCTGCACTGCTAAGATGATCACGTGGGACACAGCCTGTGTGACAGGTTTCACCCCAGCTCAAAGCCTTTTCTGAGTGTGAATCTCACACCTCCGTTCCCCTACAGGACATATAAATTCCTCCACAACGGGAACAATATTCTGTTTATTTTTATACCCTGACCCTCTCCCCAAATGTGACCGCCAACCCAGCACACAATTCACACTTTTTATAAGAGTCTTAATAATACATATATTTATTATCTCAAAAAATAAAAATTGTAGTCACGGTTTTTTTTTAAGGTATGGAAAATTTAGAAGAAGAGAAAATATATCTCCATACAGATGAATTATTGTAAACACTGGGCATTTTCCAGTTCAATACATGAACCATTGAGCCTAGAGTGTAGCTATACTAGTCCTGCAACCTGTTGGAAACACCCACAATTCAAAAAACTGAAGAAGTCACCACAAGAGTATCTTCAATGCCAATAATCAAGTAGAACCTACCAGATTAAAAGCGACTTGGATGGAAGATGACTTTTATGACAACTCCAATGGGGGCTTACAACCCTTAAAGGACTTGACTATACCTGATATCATTTAAAATATATATGACTTTATGTTCCCCTTATGTGTGTTTATGTTACTATCTGCTTTTAAACCTTTTGGCCACAATTATAGGCACATTATACTCAAATGTGAAATAAAGAAAGAGAAAGAAAGAAGTTTCAGAAGCAAAGGACAAGGGCTAGAAAAGAATTTAGAGAGGAAATTGATAGAAGGTGTCCAGGAACAGCAGTGCGGCCATGTTAGAACTGTGTTTGGGCTCTCAGAGGCAGGGGTAGCAGGGGTAGCTGTGCAGAATCCTAGAGAGGAAAAGCTGGAGGGCTTTGCACCAGCAGCTGTGGACAGGCTGGAAGGACCAGCCAAGGGGAGCCGGCTGCTCTTTGGAGGGCAATGGGGAAGGAGCGAGCACTCTACTCAAGCCGCAGGAAGGGCTGGGCAGAGACATCTTTAAGCCACACTGTAGGAATGCTGGGTGCTTCGGGTGTTTTGTTAGTTGGCTTGCCCAGAAATTGCATAGGAAGAAGGCTTGTCCACCTTCAGCCTTCATGGTGCCCATGAGCTAAACCTCTCCCAGACTCCAGACGTAGCACATGACCCAGGCTTGGCCAATCAGATCACCTTGTTTGCAGAGGCACAACCACCAGCTGAGGAATGGGCAAACAGCCCAGCCAGTCTTGGGAGGCATCCCTGGGACTTCTCCAGGGAATATGAAAAATACATTCCCTATCTGTTGCAGTTAATTTTTGTTTGATATAAACTCACTCTGGTGGTGGCCATCTCAGAAACCAGGTGAGGGAAACATGCCTAAAAATGAAGATAACCCAAAGGAAATGCAAGCTGGGAGAGGGCAGCAAACATGGCCACACACTTGCCCCTGTGGATCCAGGAGTGCCTAAACACTCTGCAAGCCTCACCTTCTAAGCAAGCATGGCAATGCACTCCCTTCCACCTTCAGATCACAGGAATTGGGATTCTTCTAATTACAATAAAACTGTTCTGCTAACAGAAGGACACTCTAAGCTTGGAAGTATAATTAAAAGAATGCCTAGAACACAAATTAAGTCTGTAAGTGGAATAGGAGGAAATGAAGAGGGAAGAATAGCTATTCATTGCTGGAAACACATAAAAATTCTCAAAAGACATTTATGGAAGAAGGTAAATATCAGGAGAAGGGACATAAACCCATTGATTTTTACATATAGGAAGGAAAATGTTCTGGGATCTAAAAAACTGAGATGCTAATCTGACTTGTCAACTTGATTGGATTAAAGAGATGCCCAAGATTAAGACGCTTCTGTGTGAGTCAATGAGGGTGGTTCTAGAAGCAACTGGCAGGTGGGACAGCAAAGTGAGAGGGAAGACCCACCCTGAATGTGGCTGGCACAGTCCAACAGGCTGAGGGCTGGATGGAACACAAAGCAGGAGGAAGCCACTCAGACAGAAGCTTGATTCTTGAGCAGTGGCCTTGATCGCTGCTTGCATCATCCAAGAACATGGGCTACCAGCTTCTTCACTCTTCCAGCACAGACTCACACCAGCTATTTTCCAGGAGTTTTCCAGGTTTCCAGTCTCAGCCTGGGGCTGCATCACTGGTCCCTTTTGCTCTGAGCCTCAGCTTCTTGGACCAAGAATCTACTGGTTCCTCCAGCTCTCCAGCCTGCAGACGGCCATTGTGGTCCTCCCCAGCTCCTAATCCTGTGAGCCACTCTAAGAAACACAGATTCTGGAACCCTGATTAAAGCAGGAAGGGGGAAATCAATTACTTAGAAATTAATCTACATTAAGTTAAAGGCACTTCTAAATGGTAGATTGTTTGGACATGCCATGGCAGGGGAGCAAGGAAGAATGTTGAAGTGTCAATGCCAAGACCATTAGTTCCTTGAGGCTTGAGCTGGGTCCTGATCATTGGCTCACCCTCACCTTAAAGACAGCAGACAGCTACCTTACCTTCCTGAGGTCAGTTAGTCCCACTAATTTCCAAGGTCCATAGCCCTTTCCTATCAGCTTTAAAATCCAGATAAAGACTTGTCCTTCTCTCTCAGGATAGCAAATGCATGACTAGCATCACCAGCAATGTCCATTTCAGTATCCAGAGAAACCAAATGACTTGAAGTAGACAATTCCCCTAGTCCTTTTCCCCCAACAAATCATAGACAATGTCACTCTGTCAGGACAGATCAAGATTCTAACACTGGCCAGGCACAGTGGTGCATGCCTATCATCCCAGCAACTCCATAGGCTGAGGCAGGAGGATCACAAGTTCAAAGCCAGCCTCAGCAACTTAGGCCCTAAGCAACTTAGTGAGACCCTGACTCAAAACATAAAATAGAAAAATGGACTAGGAATATGGCCAGTGGTTGAGTGCCCCTTCATTCAATCCCGGTACCACCTCCACAAAAAAAGATTCTAACACTGAATGACACTGGTGGAAGAGATGATCCGTCTCTTGCGTTTGAATTCACACCTGGACACATATGGAAGTTTGTTACTTGTTTTGCTTTTTTCTACCGAAGAAACTGAATTTAAACATCGTTACCCTAAGGATCAGGCAAAAACACTCCAAAATCTCAATACCCCAAATTCATCCGCAAGTTCCATAAAATGATCCCCAGACTCAGGTTGTTATTCAAAATTGCACCATCATGGGAAAATAGGACAAAATGTGTAGTACATTAAGGTTTCTGATACTAAAACGGTAACAAAATACCCAGCTAGGAAAAATGCTCTGGGTTGGTAACTTGGGTAAATATTTTTATATAGTGAAGATATCAAATCTATTAAGTGTTAAAGAAGTATTTTTAGTTCTTAAGAGGACTATAAACCTCCAGGAAAACTTAGCAGATTGAACACATACATTAATATAATGTCCTCCTGAAATCCTGCTAGCTATTGTGTACTGATTCACTGATTTCCAGAGAACACGGGCAGAGACCACAAGGAAAAAAACAAAGGCAGCTGAAGCCCTTCACCACTTGGGGGCCGCATGACTTCTGAGTGGCCTAAGAAGTGACATAGGTAGCTGAAATCAGCACAGTGGCTAACAGCCTTCTAAAAGGGCAGTGAGACCCTGCAGACACTTCCCTCCAGCTGAGAGGTTCATTCTGTTCAGAGAACACAGGAGTAGCTTTGTCCTGGCAGAGCAAGAGGGGACCAGGTTCCGCGCAGGAAGAGTGGGTTCCCAGAAGTTTGCACTTAGAATCCTGGAATGCCTCCCGCTGGTCCCCACAGGCAGGCAGCCAGGTTTATGTCCCCAGGCAGGACATAACCCAGAGGATAGACTTGCAGAAGAGAAGACTGTGGCTCTGATCGCTGGTCCACAACTATGTGATCTCAGGTAAGCCACTTGCTTTCTCCAAACCTCTTCATTAAAAGTGATGATTTTTAAAATTATCTCAGAAGATATTTATAAAAATTATGGAAGAGAAACCTTGTAGTAAGCGTTGCTTGGTGCCTGGCAAATAGCAATCACTTCTATAAAAGTCATCCATTTGTCATCATCATCTAGTGTAATTATTTCATGACACATCCAGATTTTTGCATGAAATGAAATAAGGTAGTTAAGATCATGGAAATTTCACTAAATAGGGGAATCAAAAAGATCTTGGTAGCCATGGTCATTGAGATGATCCAAACATAGCTTATACATTCCCCCCACAGCTCTGATTCTGTCCAATTTGAGCAAAAGTTTTTCTCTAGATTATCTAAGGGATTTATGACTCAGTGATTTGTGCAAGTGTTTGGCCAGAACTGAAACTTAAGAGAATCCATCACCACTTAGTCATCAAAGGCGGTTTCTCCAGTGGGATGAGATTACCGCACCCTAGGAATGGCCCTGCATGGTGGGCACTGTTTGTCCATCCTGACTTCTGATTTGACAGCAATTCCCCCCTCCACTCCAGATTGTCTGGTGGTACTGTTCACGATCAAGTCCACCCCTGCACTGCTGGGTGTGAGAGGCTGCATGGTCAGCCAGTGTTTCAGCTCCCTGCTGGAGAAGAACACGTGATTTCAGCAGGGTTGATTCCTATCTGCTTTGGTCAGCTTTTCATTGCCAGGACCCTGACAAGAACAACTTTAGGAGGAAAAGTTTACTTGGGATTCCTTAGTCCACAGAAGGCCAGCTCCATTCCTCAGGGCTGGAGATGAGGCTGAACATCATGGTGGAAGGCATGGCCCCAGAGAGAGAGATGAGACTCCACACTAGATACAAAATATATACCCCAACAGCAAGCCACCTCCTCCAGCCACAACCTACCAGCCAACAGCTGCCAGTTAACCTATCAGGGATTAACTCACAGGTTGGGTTAAGGCTGTCATAACCCAATCACTTCACTTCAGCCTTCCTGCATTGTCACATGTGAGTTTGGGGGGCACGCCTCACATTCAAACCATAACGGTATTTCTCCTGGGTTTGCTATATGGACTCTGGGGTGAAGAGCAGCTTTCTCTTCCCTCTGGAATGGGTGTATGGCTCTCCGTCGTCAATCATCATATTTCCCATCATGTGGTCAGGTCATACCTGAGAGTAAAGCCAACATACAGTTGGAGAGACTGAGGGCCAATGTGGCATTTGACCCCAGGGACAAGGCACACTGAGACTCGTCACACATGCCCCTACCCCATGCTGAGTTTCACGCCTTTTCTTCTTGAGCTACTTGGATTTCTGTCCCCTCTGACTATGTTCTCATGGATTCAAATATTTCCATAAAATTATTCATCACCTCTCAATCACTGCCGTTCTTCCTGCCGTATGATTAGCCCAAACACCATTTTGACCAAAATGTCCAGTAGATTTACACAAACACTGGGTTGGAATCTCTCGTTGGGGGTTGTGCTGCTTTCTTTTTCCTTCCACGTAGGGTCACGCTCATGGTGGCATAAAGTCTTGTCTCCCCATGTACACTCTTCAATCGAGCATGACAGACAGCACCGCAGAAGCACATAAATATTAAACAGCAACCACAAATCTTAAAATTCCAAGAGGGCTGTCACTTCACAATCACTCAAATGTGAACGAAAGGAGCACTGCGTTTTCAGTGTTTTCAAATTCATTTCTGAAAATGCGTAGCAAATGCATTCAGCTGCCGGAAGGGCTCTTTTCCACTCCCTGAAGTTTGGAATTCCAAAGAGTGATTCCCAGTGGATGTCACAACCACTGCCTCGCAGCGGAATGAGCACCTCAGAAAGCAGGTACAAAAGCCTTGTTGGACTTTGAGCCAAGTGAGCTGGAGCTGAAAGAAGGCGGATCGCTGAGACGCATCGCAGACCGGGTCAGCCGATTCAGCAGTTGCTGCAGCCACTTGTCCACCTTGTGAAAACCTTTCCTTCTTTGTCATTAGAAGTGTGACATTTGCTTGGGGTGAAATGTAAATGAGCAGTAACTGAACTTATGAAAGAGAAAATGAAGCTCTCTGCCTAGTCACACTCGGCAATGTTAACCAAGGGGTTAACAGTGACTTCGCAGAGTGTCTGTTATTTTGATGCCGTTCCGCAAAGTTGGTAATATATAACAGAAGTGTGCCTCTGACGTAACAAGCATGACAGAGAAAACTCAGGTGCTCCAGCAGGATCTAAATAACAACAGTTTTAAACTGTGTTAAAAATACGAACATAGGATGACATTACAATTAGCATTGCAGTGTCATCGGGGAGCGTTTCCTGTGACGATACATGTGTCTCTCTTAGGACAGGACCTGGGTTTCAGTTCAACACCTCTTTAGAGAGAAGCCTGCAGATCAGGTGCATCTCTCCAGTGCACCACAAGGGGCAGCCACTGACTGAGAGGGAGAAGGAGGAGAAGAACACAGCTTAGGTGACCGGCCAGGCCCACCTTCAACGCAGCAAAACTGTGACTTCAGGGGGAGTGGGAAATGCAAAGCAGCTTGAGGGAGCCATTGAAGTCCCACAGACAGTTAAGCCATCAACTGAGTTAGAGAAGCCTTATGAAGTGGTGGAAGCAGGGAAGCAATTTGCAGAAACATCTGCTGAAGGAAGCGGTTCCGGCTCGTTGGAACTGCACTCGCTGAATGCTTGAACGAGTCCCAGAAAAACAGAAGCCTGCGCGTTGTTTTGTACGCAAGGAAAAAGCAGGCACAGACTCTCGCTGCCACCATCAGCCAACTGGGTTCTCTGCTCACACAGCCCATGCGAAACGAAGCACATGCCACCGCCACAGCCTGCCCCACGTTTAATCTATGATGCATCCACATGCCTGACAAGACGCAGACCTCTGATTGCCCTCCCGTGGACCCCTGTCCAGTGCAGCGACATGAACACATGCGTCAGTTCCTGGAACACATGTCAGGGAATCCAGGCAAAGTAGCGCAGACACGAGGGTAGGCCACAAAATGTTAGAGTGATGTGTGGCAGCATCAAACACACCCTCACCATTTTCGCTGAATTGCGCTGCAAATGAAAACTTTCTGCTTGATCGGAGTACCTTTCTACCCATGTGCCCACTGACTGCAGCAGGTAACAGAGAGCCTCGAGGGTTTCACCACAGACAGGTCATCTTTGCAACATTTAATGCCAAAAGAATTCCAATTTCTTCTGTTCACACATCAAAGACATCATCTGGTGATTTATTTCAAGAAAATACAGATGAAAGCAAAGAGGATGGCTAACCAAATTAACAAGCACTCCCACCGTAATTCTGGGTGCACCTGACGTTTCTGAGGAATGCAGACTATACTGGTGCCTATGATGCAGCTGTTCCAGAAGGGAAACAGGCTATAACTATTTTCCAGCCAAGATCGAAGTGGAAAACATATTTTTTCCCTCTATTTGTGGCTCCTCTATCAGCTCAGCTCGCCTGTTTTTAATTCCATCAGTAGCTGTTCCTGGTCTAGTAGGTCAGATGACAGAAACAGCCTTAGGCCTTTCCTAAACGCTTCCTAGTTCTTGTTTGTGTTCTCATTTGCACAGACAAGCAGAGCACGTCAAGAGCATCATTTGTGAATCTGGAGACACCAGATTTTGGCAGAGGTTACACAAACAGCCTGATGGATCACTGTTCACTGACAAGGACACATTTTTGTGCTAATCACACAGAGAATAATCCTCTGCCCAACCAGCTAGATCTCCCAGAACTGGATACCAGCAGAAAGGAGGAGAAAATGTTGCTGAAGCTAGGTTTACAACTACTTTCAGAATCAAAGCCTCTGATGCACAATTAGGCTCTCCACCTCCTTTTCAATCACATTAAGATTACCCGCTGTATAGTCTTTGCATAATTACATCATATCTTTATTAATGCATATACTGTAAAGATGGATTTATTTCTGTTTGGAGTCTTGCTTATTATTTTAAGCACCAGCTGTTGCTTTTAAAATCCATGTCAGGGCCCAAACTACTAAAAATGAAAGAGATAGCATCTGTCTGGTGAGCCTGGAGAGTTCCGGGAGGTCTGCATAGCTCAAACTGCAGCCCAGCCTGGCTCGGGGCTGCAACCTTGATCCAGAGAGCTGATTCAAAGTCCAAATCACAAGGGTGAAATGTTGTCTGTCTTGAATTAGTTGCTTGACCTTCCCTGAGTCATAACACCTCTGAACCAACTTCTCCCCTGTTAGATTAGAAACAATTATATGTAGTGGGTATCCAACTCTTAGAATGTAGGTGGACATTCGTATGTGAGACCAGCATTTTCCCAGTAGTCAAAATGCATGAGTGTACATATATGTGGGCTTTGTTTTGGTTAAATCTGGGCAATTTTATACAACATGGAAGCAAGGAAAGACGAAGGCAAGGCGGAAAAAAATCTGACATGTTCATCACCTGCCCAAACCATGGCAGAAGCCAATACACCCAGGACCACCTGGGTCAAACAAGAACTCTGGTACATAACATTACTGACCTCTCTCAAGGGTGCAGCATTTTGTCAAAACACCTGCAGAACTGGCAAGGCCAGGACCTCTGTCTTGAAAGGTTGGCAGGACATTTGGGGGCAAAGCAGAAATTGAGCCTATCTGTTCCCATCTGAGAGACCCTTGCCTGCCATTACTCTAGGTCAGCAGGGGAGACCAATGAGTCAAGATGATTAGACACTAAAAAGAAGAAAACTTCATTTATACTCACAAACTGGTAAGGTGTAGGAAAATCAAAGTTATAGATCTATATAAAATACTTCAGCTACAATCACACATAAGGAGAAATTTACAAACTCTCCCTATACTCTCTCAAGTCTTTGGCCCCAGGAGCAAACCATCCCCAAATGCACAGGGAACTTATCCCTTCTGGAGCATCTAGAACAGTTCAGCATCAACCAGAGTTGGCCAACATGGTCTGGGACACTCCCCACATGTCTGCTCTCTTGTTCTGCCACCACATGGGGCTGTGAGCCAGACATTCATGGTAACTCCAGTATGTCCTATAAAGGCTGAAAAAGCCCAAATTATCCAAGTTCCCAGTAATTTTTTATATATTTACAAATAGATATCTGTTTAGCAATGTGTCTTACACATTCAAAAAACAACTAATATATTATATAAAGGCATTTGAATTACTGTTGCGTCTTTATTTTCTGATTGTTGGGGGTACTACTGATATTGTTTTTTAAACTTTTTATTGATGCATAAAAATGATTCATTGTGATATATTCACACACGTACATTATATACTTTAACCCCTTTCCTTCCCTAGTCCCTCCCATACCTCCCCCTTCCCTCCTCATGATTCTCTCCTTCTAGCCTATGATCTCTCTTCTATTTTCACAAAGTCCCCTCTTTTTCTTTTTTCTCTCTGGCTTCCACATATGAGACAAAACATACGACCCTTGACTTTCTGAGTCTGGCTTATTTCACTTGACATGATGGTCTCCAGTTCCATCCATTTTCCTGCAAATCATATAATTCTGTTCTTTATGGAAGAAAAAGCTCCATTGTGTAGATATGTCACATTTTTGTTATCCATTTATTTGTTGACAAACACCTAGGCTGGTTCCGTATTGGCTCTTGTGAGTTGTACTACTATAAACATTGGTATGTATGTATCTCCACAGTAGGCTGACTTTAATTCTTTAGAGTAAATACCAGGGAATGATATAGCTGGATCATACCAGTGCATTCTCAGTCTTCCCAGGAACCCTTATGTTGATCTCCATAGTGATCATACTAATTTACAATTGCACCAAGGGTGAACAAGTGTTTGGTTTCCCCCACATGCTTGCCAACATTCATTATTATTTGTGTTCTTAATGATTGCCAATCTAACTGGAGTGAGATGAAATCTCAGCATGGTTGTGACTTGATTTTTCCATGATTGCTAAAGATGTTGAACATATTTTTATATATTTGTTGGCCGTTTGTATATCTTTGTAGAAATGTCTGTTAATTCATTAGCCCATTTATTGATTGTGCTATTTGGGGTATTTTGGTGTTAAGTTTTTTGAGTTCTTTTTATATTCTAGATATTAATCTTCTGTCAGAAGAGCAACTGGCTCTCTCCCATTCTGTAGTCTCTATCTTCCTGCTATTAATTGCTTCCATTGCTATGCAGAAGCTTTCTGGTCTGACGCAATTCCATTTAATTCTTGGGATTTTCCCTCAGCTTTAGGGGTCATTTCAAGGTAGCTGTTGTCCATGTCTGTATATCAGAACGTTTTCCCCTATGTCCTGGCAGTTGCAAAGTTTTTGGTCTAATTCCTTGGCTCTTGCCCCAGTTTGAGTTGACTTTTGTGCAATTTTTGTACAACATTTTGGCAGAGTGAGAGATCACAATGCAGTACATTTTTCTACATAAGGATATCCAGCTTTACCATTACCATTTTTTATAAGGCTATCTTTTCTCCAATGTGTGTTTTTGACATCATTATCAAGGATCAGACAAATGTTTCTATGTGAGCTTCTGTCTTATATTCATTTTGTCTTTATATCTGCTTTTATGGCAAAGCCATGCTTTTTTCATTACTGTAACTCTGTAGTGTAATTTGAAATCTAGTATTATGATGCCCCCAGCATTGTTCTTTTTGCTCAGTATTTCTTTGGCTATTCTGGGCTTTTTGTTCTTCCACATGAATTTAAGAACTTTTTCTCTAGTTCTGTGAAGAATATCATTGATATTTGGATGAGGATTATGTTGAATTTGTAGGTCACTTTTGGTAAAATGACAATTTTAACACCTTAATCCTTCCTATCCATGAACATGGGAAGCATTTTAATATTCTAGTGTCTTCTTCTATTTCTTTTTTCAATGTTCTACAGTTTTCACTGTGGAGAATATATATATTCATTCCTAGGTATTTTACTTGTTTGTTAAAGCCTGCCATTCTGGTTTATTTCTAATATTTGATTTGATCCAAATTTTCAATTGCTCATTTACTCTTCTAATGAGATTTATTCTTTTGTGAGCTTTCTTGGTTGTTTTTATTCTCTTTTGTGTGTACAATTCCTTTAAGTATGGTTTAGTGTCTGTAGTGTATGCTTATATTAGAAAGTTTTTATTTCTTCTTCAATTCTGAAGGACAGTTTTGCTGAATAGAGCAACTTTGTTGATAGTTACCTTCTTTCAGGAGTTGAAATATGTCATTCCAAGCTGTCCTGAATGTTAGAGTTTTTTCTGAAATCTGTTATTATTATCATTAGTTTCTCTCTGTAGGTGACCTGATGTTTCTCCATTGCAGTTTCAAAGTTTTTTCCTTGATCTGGATTTTTGGCATTTCAACTATAATGTGTCCTAGAAAGGTTCTTTTCTGGTCTCGTTTATTCAGTGTTCCAAATGCCTGAAGTATCTACGTATCCATTTCATTTCCAAAAGTTTGGAAGTTTTTCTGATAGCATTTCACTAAATAGGTTATGGATACCATTAGCTTATAATTCTCCTCCTTCCTCAATGCTCATGATCCTTAAGTTAGGTCTCTTAATGTTTTCTCAGAGTTCATGGATATTCTGATCATAATTTCTTTTCTTTAATACTATTTTAATGCTCCAAAGTATCCAGCTTGTCTTCAAGTTGTGGAGCTCTGTCTTTTACTTGATGTACTCTATCAAATAAATCTAATTTGACTGATTGTACTTTCATTTCCAAGATAACTGATTGATTCTCTTTCAGGATTTCTACCTTTTTATTGAAATCCTCTTTTACATCCTGTATTTTCTCCAACCAGCACTGTTTGGAGAGGTAAGAGTAACTATCAGATTCAGTGACAAATTCAGAGCAAACTGTATGAACATACATTTTTTTAAAAACTTACTGCTAATTATCTGTGTAACTCAACTAACCAATGAGAAATTTGGTGATAAATAATATAGAATAGGCTGAAAAGCTAAAATTAATGATAGTGTATTTAATATTAAATTATATTGGAAGAAAGGGGGAAAAGAAAAATAATGAAAACTGGGTGGAGGAGAAGGCAGACAGATGAAAAATAAGGAAAAAAAAGAAGGAAGAGAGACAAGGGAAGGAATTAGAGATGAGAAAGAGGCATCAAGAAAAGAATTCAGGGGTTGGGGATTTAGCTCAGTGGCAGAGCACTTGCCTAGCAGTGCTGGCCCCGAGTTTGGTCCTCAGCCCTAAACAAAAAAAAAAAAAAAAACAGAATTCAATTAATTGAAAGACTACATAAAATTAGTTGGAACTGTGAAAAAACAAATAATGAACAAAGATACAACAAAATACTTTACATAAAATAACTAATGCAACAATCATTAAAATTTTTTTTTGTTTTCTCCTTGCTGAGAAAACAAAACAAAACAAGTGGAGACACTTCTTTTTCTTACTCTTGTAGTTGTAAAAACAGGTGTAGCCTCCCCCTTCTACTTTTCAGTGCTTTGGTCAAGGAAGCACCCATCAGAACAAGGGGCTGTCTGACAGTTGGAGTGTGGTTTAGTAGCCAGTGCCTGATGTGTGAGGCTGTGACCAGGGCCCTGTGGGGCACAAGTTAGCAGCAGGAAGCTGGAGCACAGAGTGACCAGGACTCAGGAACTTAGCTGGAGTGTGAGGCTGTGGCCTAGGCATGGAGCATAAGCCAGTAGTAGAGAAAGTGTCAGTATCCAGGGGCAAAGGTGTGCCACCACTTCCTAGGCAGTGTGCACCCGGGTAGACATTCTTTGGGGACCCAGGGTATAGGTATGTGTTGCTCCCCAGGTGACACACTCTCTGGAAGTGCTGCTCACACTGCTCCACTCCACCCTACTCCTGATGCAGATGCTGGAGGAGGAGGGCTTGCAGCCTTCAGTTCGCAGCAATCCCACCACACAGGTTACTCAGCCAACCCATTTCAAAGACATTCCCGATGATATTATTTACAGGTGACTCTAGGTGGGATGATGCTGTAGAGACTTAATTGCTGCCTGCATTTTGCCCCACTTTCTAAAGAGCACTTCTTTTTTTCTTTTTTTTTATTAGTTGAATATGGACTTACAATTAAGGGGGAATCATTATCAAACAATCAAGAACAAATGTATATTCACATAGTTAGCCAAAGCTGATGCCATTCCATGGTTTCCCCTCTTGGGTTCCCCATGGTTCCATGTTTCCCCCAATTGAACCCCTGTGTTAAATGGGCTTCTCTGGAGGTGGGATATCTCCTTCTGAGTTGATTCCCTCATACCCTCCAGTCTCCTTGATGTCCTTCCTAACCCCTCCTCCTTCCCTGCCCCGCTTCCTACATCCCCAGGTATCCTAGCCAAGGTTCCCCTGTTCATGTAAAAATTCATACATGTTGAGGTTATTATTAGTTTAGCCATCTATCATACTGTTTCCAGTTGTGTTCTAGCTTCCACAAATGAGAGAAAACATTCGGCCCTTGAGTCTCTGAGATTGGGATACTTCACTCAGCATAATTTTTTCCATCTCCATCCATTTGGCTACAAAAGCCATAATACCCTTTTCTCTAATGGCCCAGTAGCATTCCATTGTATATATGTACCAAAGTTTTTGAATCCACTCATCAAGTGAGGGGCATCTGCATTGGTTCTATTATCTAGCTATAGTAAATTGAGCTGCTATAAACATTGATGAAGCCACATCTCTATAATATGCTGATTCTAACTCTTGGGAAAATATCCAGGTGTGGGATAACTGGATAATAAGGTGGTTCCAGCCATAATTTCTGAGGAGTCTCTACACTGCTTTCCAGAGTGTCTGAACCAGTTTGCAGTCCCACCAGCAATGTGACAGTGTTCCTCTTTTCCCACAGCCTCTCCAGTATCTGTCCTTATTCGTATTCTTCATTTTTGCCACTCTAACAATAGTGAGGTAGAATATCAGTGAAGTTTTGATTTGCATTTCTCTTATTGCTAATGATGTAGAGCATTTCTCATATATTTATGGGCTTTCTGGACTTCCTCTGCTGAGAAGTTTCTTTTTATTTCCATATCCATCTATTGATTGGATTATTTGTTGTTTTGGTGTTCAGTTTTTTTAGTTCTTTGTATATTCTGGATATTAGCCCTTCATCCGAGGAGTAGCAGGCAAAGATTTTCTCCCATTCTGTAGAATTTCTCTTGACACTCTTGACTTATTCTTTAGCTGTGCAAAAGCTTTTTAGTTTAAATGCATCCCATTGGTTTATTCTTGACTTTAATGCTTGCGCCATGGGAGTTATGTTAAGGAAGGTGGCGCCAACCTCTGTGTCCTGTAGTGTTGATTCTACTTCTTTTTCAAGTAAATTTAAAGTTGTTGGCTTAATATCCAGATTTCTGAACCATTTTGATTTAATTTTTGTGCAGGGTGAAAGATAAGGATCCAGCTTCAGTTGTCTACATATGGCTGTCCGGTTTGTCCAGCACCATTTGTTGAACAGGCTATCTTTCTTCCACACTATGTTTTTGCCCCCTTTATCAAATATCAGATAGTTAAAAGTACGGGGGTTTAGCTGATTTTACTCATCATGATCTAGAATCCTCTATTCTATTCCACTGGTCTTCAGTTCTGTTTTGATACCAATACCATGCTGTTTTTGTTACTATGATCCTGTAGTATAATTTCAGGTCAGGAATTGAGATACTCCCCACTTCTTCCTTCTTGCTGAGTAATGTTTTGGCTAATCTAGGTCTTCTGTTATTCCATATGAACTTGAGAATTGCATTTTCTATATCCATGAAGAATGCCATTGGTATCTTGATGAGGACTGCATTAAATCTGTATAGGGCTTTGGTTAGAATGGCCATTTTTATTATATCGATTCTGCATAACCATGAACATGGAATGTTTTTTCATCTACTCAGATATTCTGCAATTTCTTTGTTTAAAGTTTGATAGTTTTCATTGTAGAGGTCCTTAATATCCTTTGTAAGGTTGATGCGCAGGTATTTTATTTTTTTGGAGGAGATGGTAATGGGAGAGATTTCTTGATTTCTTCTTCAGCAAACTTGTTGCTGGAGTAAGGAAAGCTAGTGATTTCTTGGTGTTGATCTTATAGCCAGCCACTTTGCTGAAATTGCCTATAAGCTCTAGAAGTCTTCTAGTCGAGCTTATTGGGTCTTCTAGGTATAGAATCATTTCATCAGCAAATAGAGACAACTTGACTTCCTCTTTTCCTATATGAATTCCTTTGATTTCCTTCTCTTGTCTGATAGCTCTGACTAGGGCTTCAAGGACTATATTGAATAAAAGCGGTTAAAGTGGACAACCTTGTCTTGTTCCTGAGTTCAGTGGAAATGCTTTCAGTCTTTCTCCATTGAGCATAATGTTAGCTATGGGTCTGTCATAAATGGATCTTACATAGTTAAAGTATCTTCCCTTGATCCCTATCTTCTCCAGGGTTTTGAGCATAAAGCAGTGTTGAATTTTATCAAAGGCCTTTTCTGTATCAATTGAGATGATTATATTTTATTTTTAATTCTGTTTAAATGGTGAATTATATTTATTGATTTGCATATGTTGAACCAGCCCTGCTTTCCTGGAGTGAAACCCACTTGATCATGATGTATTATCTTTTTAATGTACTTTTGGGTCTGATTAGCTAGAATTTTATTAAGGATTTTTGCATCTTTGTTCATCAGGGAAATTGGTCTATAGTTTTCTTTTCTTGACGTGTCTTTGTTAGATTTTGGTATCAGTGTAATATTTGCTTCATAAAAAGTGTTTGGGCAAGCTCCCACCCTTTCAATTTCATGGAAAAGCTTATAGAGGATCGGTATTAATTCTTCTGTGAAAATTTGGTGGAATTTTGCTGTATATCCATGTGGCCTGGGCTTTTAATTTTTGGAAGAGTTTTGATTGCTGCTTCAATTTTGCTGCCTGATATAGGTTGGTTTAGATTTTCAATGTCCTCTGGTGTTAATGTGGGGATGTCATATGTGGCCAAGTATCTGTCCATATCCTCCAGATTATCAAACTCGGCAGAATATAAATTTTCAAATTAGATTCTGATAATCTGGATTTTGGTTGAGTCTATGGTGATATCTCCATTTTCGTCTTTGATTTTGTTGATTTGCTTCACTTCGTTCTTCCTTTTGGTGAGGTTGGCAAGGGGTCTGTCAATCCTGTTTATTTTTTCATAGAACCAACTCTGTTTTGTTGATAATTTGTATTTTTTGTTGTTGTTGTTGTTCTCAATTTCATTGATATCAGCTCTGATTTTAATTATTTCCTGTCTTCTATTAGCTTTGGAATTGGATTGTTCCTCTTTTTGCAGGCATTTGAGTTGTAGCATAAGACTATTTATTTGGACTTAAAGAGCATTTATTGTTAACCAGATGGCTTTGCAGCTTCTGCCCCAGCTTAACTCAGTCTGACTTTCCCTGGTACCATGGTTTCCAAAATAATCTGGTCGGCTATGCTTCTCCTTCTCCCTTTGTTACTCTTCTCTGAAGATCTGCCCTGATGCTTCAGATGCTGCTTTCAGGTTAACAAATTCTTTTCCGTTTTCTGTTCCAGTAAACAGAATTTCCAAGTGCTTCTAAGCCTGTGACCTTCCAATATTGTGAGTCAGTGCAATATTGTGAGTCACCCACCTCTCCA
The DNA here is from genome assembly GCA_004027875.1 of Aplodontia rufa. Taxonomy (NCBI): domain Eukaryota; kingdom Metazoa; phylum Chordata; class Mammalia; order Rodentia; family Aplodontiidae; genus Aplodontia; species Aplodontia rufa. The sequence continues at coordinate 24,174 of PVKS010004168.1, forward strand.
AGCAGCTATTCTGATCCTGCTTTGATTCTCCACTGGGAAGGGGTTAAGACCTGCAGCCCACCTCATCTCTGCCATCTTGGACCCTGTCCAAGCAGTACTGACAAGAGGGAAGTTCATGAATGAGGACTAGAGAGAAAAATAGCTGCTGTCCTAGGACTTATGACCTCATATCCAAAATTATTCAAATGAACTCATATATTCTAACACTAGGGTTCAGAAGGTTTGGTCTCAGTATCCAAGTTATTCTCAGATCATTGTAAGGACTGACAGTTTGGGTTCATAACACTTCATCAAGAAAAAAAAAATGGGCTGGAGCGGTGGCTCAGCAGTTTCGGCGCTTGCCTGGCAAGCGTGAGGACCCGGGTTCAAACCCCAGCACCACGTACACAACTAAGTGTTGAAGCAATGAAGGCCATGTGAAAAACTAAATAAAGTTGTTTCTCTCTTTCTCTGTCTCTCTCACTGTCGATCTCTCTTAAAAAAAAAAAAAAGGCCATCATCTTAGCCCTGACATCAAAGTGTCTTTCCTTTCCACAGCTATCCATAGTGTTTCATAATGATTCTCATCATTTGCTCCAAAAGTGTGTTTGGGCAATTTGGTTGCCAGGGTTTGTAAACTAAACTGGCATGATCTGTGTACTATCAAAGCCCTGAACACCATCGCTAAAGGAATTCCAGGAAAACATTGGCAAACTGGGTACATAGAAAGATGATAGAAGCAGCTGGGCCCATTTATCCCTTGCCATTATATGTTGTTATTTTTCATTGTTTTGGCTTCCTCAGTCTAACTTTATGAGTGAACACAGGTTGTGAGGATGATTTCACACTGAGGGACTATGAGATAACACCAGAAGCATAAGACTAATGGGAAATTAGATTACGTATTTACTATAAGGAAAAGTCTGTTCCACTGTTGCTCAATATCACATTTATCAGCAGTGGATTTGCTTCCAGAAGAAAATTCTTTAAGATATTCTACAGTTTCATGCCATGCCAGCAAATCCTGTTTGTCATTTGTCAGCATGGCAGGCGGTCAAGTGGCATCAGTCCTGCTGGGACAAACTGATACCATCTGGCCACAGGACATCACACTAATAAAACGAAGGTCTTGCCCATGTTTTTAAAAATAAGGTTAGGCAAATCTATAAAGCAGAAAGTAAATATAAAACTAAAAATTCAGTAATGAAAAGGCATGCAGACATATTCAAAACTGGTCACGGGAAAGCCACCCTTTATATTAATCCCACTAACATAGCCATCACCTTGTCTTCAAGCAAATTTTGAGAGTAAGAGCAACAGCCCCTAGAATACTGAAAACAGTTCATGGGTGGGATTGCCCAATAAACACAGGAGGGATTAACCTGATTCAAAACTCTTTTTTCCTCCATATTTTTATTGGTGCACTATGCCTATAAAGAATGGTGGGATTCATTATTACATATTCATAGATACATACAATATAACTATATAATTTGGCCAATATTGTTCCCCAATATCTCCCCTTTCCCTTCCTTTATCCTGCCCTCTACTGATCTTCCTTCTATTTTCATGAGATTCCTCCTATCCCTGACCTCAGTTTCCTTTTTACTCTCTAGCTTCCGCATATGAGAGAAAACATACAACCCTTGACCTTCCAAGTATGACCTATTGAGCTTCACACAATGGTCTCTAGTTCCATCCATTTTCCTTTAAATGCCATAATTTCTTCTTCTTTATGGCTGAATAAAACTCTGTTGGTCAACCACAGAAGAGACAAGAGATCGGGGAGTAGGTGTAGTGGGGGAGATCCTGAATAATGATCAGGTTCAAGTTATTTTGTCATTACGCATGCATGTATGAATGTGTACCAATAAATCCCTTCAATGTGTAAGACTATGTTGAGCTAATAAAAAAACTCAATTTGTATACATACCATATTTTCTTTATCCATTTATCCATTGATGGTCACCTAGACTGGTTCCCTAGTTGGCTATTGTGAACTGTGCTGCTGTATGCATGGGTATGCATGTGTCACTGGAGTGAGATGCCTTTAATTCTTCAGAGTAAATACTAAGGACTGGTATAGCTGGGTCACAAGGTAGTCCCATGCCTAAACTTTTCAGGAGCCTCCATACTGATTTCCATAGCAGTTGTACTAATTTACAATCCTACCAACAGTGCAAAATTGTTCCTTTATCTCCACATCCTCTCCAGCATTTATTATTATTTGTATTATTAACAACTGCCATTCTAACAGGAATGAGATGAAATCTTAGTGTAGCAAAAGCTCAGTTTCCAGGAGCATCCCTGGAAATCCTGAAAACAATGGACTTGCTCACAGTTTCACTGTCACATTCAAAGCCAGGTCAGAGAGTCCCTGACCTCATCCCCACAATAGGCCTTGTAAATAAACAAAGTGCAAATGGATCATTGGAAATGACAGGTCTTCCTAGAGGGAGTGGAAGTCATGGGAGGGCGAGATGTGCGAAGGTGTTCCCTGCAGAAACTGAACAGATCACCAACAGTACCGGGTTCCACTGTTAAAGGAAACAGTATATACCACCATCCTTAAAATAGCATGAGGCTGTATTCAGGACCATGGAAAGAGGCACAAGGAGCACAGCCAGGAGGGGTCAGGGCAGAGACTGCACTCAGCTCCACACAGGAACCAAAGCCAAGAGGGGTCAGTGGGAGAGACTGCATTCAGCTCCACACTCTGCTTAAGCAAGAGGCATATAATGATCCACAGATGGAAAATTATGAAGAGGAAGTATTGCAGGTGCCATTGTTTGAATTCCTCCTCCAGAACTGGTTTGGAAATACTGCTGCCATGTGTTAGTGTTAAGAGGAGGGGCCTTTAGGAGGTGACCAGCCCATGAGGCTCCATGGATGGACTGGCAACACCACAGTGGGGGAGAGTTAGTTTGGCCCCCTTCCTGTTTCTCACCAAGGGAGCAGGAAGGCCCTATCAGAAGCACCCCTCCAGCTGGGACTTCCCAGCCTTTAGCCAAGTAAACGTCTATTTATTTTTTAATGTACCCCTTTGGTATTGTTAGAGCAACATAAAATCAAAGACAGTGGGTGAGGGGATTCTGGCTAAACTGACCGGAGGGGATTTTTGCAAGGCAGACCAGAGATAGGAGCACCACCTGGGTGGAGGACGAGGAACCTGGTCAGGCATCCAGGATGATCACACTCCAGGTTCTACACTGACTGGGCAGGGATGGGCTGGAACTGGAATGTACAGAGAAGCACAGAGGGGACAGAGGGAAAGGACCCAGAGGTTTGGGCATGCTGCCTGCCTCCAAGTCTCCATTTTTATCAGTTTTTTTTTATAACAAAATGTATATGACTATACAGAGTAAAATGTACCGAGTGGCCCTGCATGAAGGCATAGTTCAGTGGCATTGGACACACCCACACCATTGGGCAGGCATCTCCACCATCCTCCCCCAGAGCTCTTCAGCGTGCAAAGTTAAACCCTGTCCCCATGAAGTCCCCCACCCTGAGGGCCACCACCCTGCTCCTGTCTGTGTGCATGGGACTGCAGCTCCTTATTTTAGTGGGGTCATTCAGAAGCTGTCTTTTGGGGACTGGCTAACTTCACTGAGCATGAGATCTTCCAGGGTCAGCCCCATGGGTCAGAACTTCCTTTTCTTGATCTGACTGATACTCCGTGTGTCTGTGCACCACGCTCTATCTATCCATTAGTCCACCGGTAGGCAAGTAGGTTGTTTCCCCTTCCAGATACTGTGAATAATGCTGCTACAAACATTGATCTACCCGAGATTATTTTCAAGTTGAAATTTTACAACGTGGTGCCATGCATAAGCTAAGCCTACTTGAGAGAGAGTAGATCACTGCAGTGGCCCAGTAGATGGTCCCTAAGGTCAAATTAGCTTGACTCTCAACTCTGCTTTGTGGCTGTGCAATCTGGAGCTAATTATCAAACTTCTCTGGGCCTTAGTCACCTAATTCATAGCACTCAGTCTATCATCGTGTCTGCTTTCCTGGGCTGTTATGTGAACACTGTGTGGAGTGTGTTTATCACAGAGCTGTGCATGTAGCAAGCATTCAATAGATGTGACCACTTAATTTTATTACAGAAAAGTTAGGGAATGCAAGGAAGCAAAAGGAAAAATAATAATTACTCTCTATTTTGAAGATGATTCTCATTATTAATTTTGAGGTGTTTCCATCCTCTGCTTTCTCTTACAAAAAGTAAACACCACAGCCACCATTGGGTCAACTGTGATTCCCACCTAACCATAAACCATAGATTTCTTGGTGAATCTGTGATTATACTTCTAAGTTGGTGGTTTTATAGTCACACAATCCCTTCTGGGAGATTCTACCACCTATTTAAGTGAGTTTAAGAGAGATGAGGTTGAGCTCCCCATCACCAGATCTGAGATAAGGACAACCAGAGAGTGGGTGGGGGAGCTTATAGGGAGGGAAGGTGCCAAGTGCCCTGGGCAGGGGGCTGGAGCTTGAACACATGGGAACAAGAACATGCCAGTTCTCCCCCGCTCTCACCTGCCAAGTGCTTGTTAAGACACACCTCAGCACACGAGGGCACAGGTGGCTCCAGAGCGCCAGCCAAGGACGGCAGCACACAAGAAATCACCAAGCAGCTTAGGCATAGCACCAACTTCTTCCTCCAAAAGGTCCCCATAAGGGGGTCAGAGCTAACAGACATGTGCAGAGAACAGACACAAGTCCCGCCACGAGTGCTGAGACCTCTTGTGCTACTAGTCACCCAGGCCCCCTGTGTGCCCTTCTCTCTCACTTCCTGGTTGTGCCACCCCACTGGCCCACACCCTAGCTTCCTCCTGTCCACAGGTAAAAGACATGGGAACATCTGCCAGCTATGTCCCACCAATAGCAGCTGCTGGATCACGTGGGCAAGTAACCACCCACACAGTCTTCGCAGCAGCCACGAGGCAGGGTGGCTGCCTGGATGTGGGAGTTACAAATGCCAGCTGGACGCTTAGATCCCATCAGTCCCTTCCAGACTCTATCAGTAAATATAAAAAATAATATCCAAGTAGGGATTCTGTGGGAATTTTAGCTGGTATTCATTTTTTGTGGGGTTATCGAATTTCCTTCAATACGTGTTTATACAATGGAGTGTTCTTTCTTTGTTCTTTGTTCTCAGCTCTGAGGTGCTGAAGAAAATTGTGCAAGGCCTAGGAGGCTCTTCATGGCCTGGCACTGAGCCGCCGAGGGGTGTTACTCATTGAGGCCTGCGGGTTGGGAGGAGGTGGGCCCCCCTTACAGAGAAGGGATGAGCATGTGTTCTTCACGTTCCCGTCCAGCCTGAAGGGTGTAGAGGGTGGCTTGGAGAAAGCCATCATGGCAACAGCACCACCGATAGTGTCTCCCTAGGGACCTGGACCTACTCCCATAGCTACCTTGGCTCCTAGGTTCCCAAGGACTGGCAGGCTTGCTCACAGAGGGTCCCATTCCGGCTGAACACTGCAATTGCATTTTGCAGAGAATTAATGTTGTCTGTGGCCCTTGGGTTCCCAGCGAGCACACCAAAGCTTGCAGGACCCGTCAGGTACTGACTCCCTGAACCCTGGGAGCTGAAAAAGCACGAGGAAACCTAAAACAAGACTCCAAGGAAGAGGAGCAACACACAAACACTCTCACATACACACTCACACCCACACACCCAACACATACTCACAACCACATACACACATACAACCACACATACCACACACCCACACTCACATACACACCACACACACATACACAAACACCTCATTCACATGCACCCACACACACCACACACACTCATACCACACACACTCACATACACTCACACACGAGACTTGTCTGATAACTGAAACTATATGGTGTAGAGAAAAATGTCCCTAGAAGGATATAGGGAGGGCACTTCAGTCCCTGCTCGTGGGGATGACTCACACTTCCTCAGTGCTAGCATTGAAAGTCTCCCATGCTGAGGACATCCGCAGACCATGACAACCCTGGAGGTTTCCCTATCTGAACACCAGCAGCACGTGATGCAGTTAGTGAAACAGCCTGAATGTTGGTGTCCCCTTGACACTCGGCAGTTGAAACCCTAATCCGCAGTGGGAGGGTGTTTGAAGCAAGGTCCTGAGAGAGGATGGCACCACAAGGGTGCTGCCATGAGAATGGGCCTAGTGCCTTCTGAGAAGCTTGGGGTTTCACGGGTGCACACTGTAAGCACTCATGTTTGGAAACATCACACCAAACCCACTGATGTGTACAATTAGCACATTCGATGAGATTATCTTTCAGATGGCATGCACCTTCTTTAAAAGCACACAGGAGTGTGCTCCCTGCCTTTGTCTCTCTCTCTCCCTCCCCGCCACCCCCCTGCTGTCTGAGCACACAGTGGGAGTACAGCCATCTGCAAACCAGAACAAGAGCCCTCCAGACCTGACCATGGAGCCCCTGATCTCTGACTGCAGCCTCCAGTATGGTGGGGAACGAATGTCTGTGGTCACCACAGCCTGTAGCCTCTCTAGTGGAAGAGAAAATTTCAGCACAGATTCGTGCACTGCCCAAGCCTTCAGAAAAGTCCCGGGGGTCAGGCAGAGGACAGCAGGATTCTGGGCTGTGAACCCAGGTTTGCCAGCCTTCTCACCTTGGCCACTAGCTGGCTGGAACACCTTGGGCAGTGACTTAGCCTCTTTGTGCCCCTGTCTTATCTTTGCAGTGAAGATATGCAAAGATGATAGTATCTACCCCTCCAGGTTTCCAGAAGACCCAAATGAGTTAATATACGTGCACCACTTGGAGTAACGGGGGTCACAAATGTGCTACATCAGCTGTGACTGGATCAGAGCATGGGCAAGTGAGGAAAGGGCCAGGGGTAGAATTCCAAATCCAGCACCTTCAGGCCGAGCCAGCACTTCATCTCCTTGAGCTTCAGTTTCTCCAGCTGCAAGATGGACTATTCTGGGAGGAAATGCTTGCCTTGTTAAGTTTGCTCTGTGTGCAAACCACTGAGTATGATTCTCAGTACACTGGAAATTTCCTCACCTCTAGTGTTTGTGTTCCAGGATTCCTGATTTTCCACTAATTCAGACATATCTCGTGTTAAACAGGCTTTTCACCCCACTCATGACAATAGTGAAGAGCAAAATAAAAACCCAGAGTTGTGCAGGTCATTGATCATCTGTAAGGTTCACTCGGTGAGCTTAGACGCCAAGCCCAGGGAGCATCAGGGTGAAGCCGAGGGCTCTGGGAAGTTCCGAGAGTGGCTGGGAAGGGAACCCACACAGAGCAGCAGACAAGCTGGGCACTGGGGTCCGGGGTGCACCCACTCTGCGGAATTGGGGCGAACATGTGCAGGATGATGAGGACACTTCCCCTGACAGCTGTCCTGTCCAAGGAAGGCACACACTCCCACAGGCACATCTCAGGACAGTCTTGCACCTGCTGCTTTAAAGGCTGAAAAATCCAAGCACAGCTCATAAACGCCACCTCAAGACAGCCACCTTGCAAGCCACCTTCTTATCATAATCCACTGTAAATGGAAAACGTCGTGAACATAAAAATCAGTGCCCTTAGCTGAGCTAAAAGCCACTGCTCTTCAGAGGTCAAGAGTAAATTAAAAGCCAATACTTTTACAGCTATTTTCCACTTGTAGAAAAGATAGGTGAAATTGTTTTAGACAACTTTGCTCTCTACTTCAAAGAAAAAATACATTCTTTAGTGTAATATATTTCTCAAGGTTGAAGAAAATATGAAGTGCTGAAAAAGAATCTCTAATGATTTCTAAAAATATAGGCTGTGAATCTTTCCTTCCATCAGGATACCACATCTGATTTATGCATTTTAGCTACATGAATTAAATAATCTGGATTGAGCTCAGTATTAAAAATTAATTTTTAATTCACAGATATTAAATCCCTACTGAATTTGGTGAGTTTCATGTCTAAACAGTAACAAAGTCAATTTTTTCTGTGGAGCACTGAGCATGTTAACAGTAGTTATATTTTTCTTTCTCATTATTTTTCCTCCTAGTCTTGCAAAACTGACCCAAGACTACAAATGGAAAGAGGCACAACCGTAATTCTCTCTCTGCATTTTCTGCAAAATAAGATTAAACTAGAATGCCATTTATACCCCCAGGGTAATATATGGAGATGCTCTCTCTCCTTTCCTCTATAGATTCACTAGACTGACAGTGGGACACCTCTCTACTGAACCTCCTCATGTCACGCTGGCAAAGCACTCCTTGTGCTGTCAGTATCTTACGAGCAGAGAATGCTTATAAATAAGATTATCAACAGCGGATATCATGAGAGAAATCTTTGCTATTGGGGTAACTAATAAGAGGACCAAAATCAATTTGCTTCATGTTGCAGACAAAAGATAGTCATCCACAAACAGGAACAACTTGTATAGTCCAGCTTGATATTTTACTTTGAAGATGCTGAATTGTTTGAAATGGAGGCAACTTAATCTCTATCAGGTATCGAGTGAGTAACAACACGTACGCGGCAGATGTAGTTTTTCAGAATAGGAACCTTATTAGGAAAAGAAAAACAAAGAGTACCAGCATGGTGTTGATTTATGAAAGGGCCTTAGTCATTTCAAGGTGCTGTCACAGAAAGCCATAGACTAGGTGGCTTAAACAAATATTCATTTCTCACAGTCCTGGAAGCTGGAATTCCAAGGTCAAGGTGCTGGCTGATTCAGTTTCTAGAGAGGGTTCATTTCCTGGGTCGTAGATTCTCCCTGTATTCTAACCTCAGAAAGGAGCAAGAGAATGGTCTCTCTTTTGTAAGGGCACTACTCCCATTTAGCAGGGAGCCACCTTCAAGAATAATCGTCCCCCAGAGGCCATACCTCCAAACACCATCACCTTAGAGTTTCAATCTGTGCGTTTTTTCAGGGAGAGACACAAAGATTTGATTCATTGCATCATGAATTTCAAAATATTATTGCTTAAACATGCTCTCTCTATAATGATCTTTTCTGCTTTCGCAAATAATATACATTGCATGTCTAGACAAAAAAAAAGTCCATAAGATCAGAATGTGTTAATTACAAATTTAGGATTCTCCCTATGCAAAATATATATGCAAATATATATTGGAACAAAGTAACCTAACAAGATTTTCTATTGACAAAGAATAAAATACAGGTCGGGGGGTGGTTCCTGGGGGTAAATCGAATTTTCAGAATTTACATATATATTATATTATTTCATTAGAAGCTTGTTTGATTGTTCAACAAATAAATTTCTGAATAAAATTTAAAAAAGAATAAAATACGGTCATTACAATTAGTCCCCATCCCTCATTTCTCTTGCTGGTGTTCCACCACTTCTACCCCGACGCTACCACAATTGATTTTCCAGCTCACCATTCTGTTTTCCAGTTATTTAGTCTGTGAGAACAGAACCATGGGAAAGACAGTGCATGGAAGAAGAATATGTTGGGGCTGGAGCAGGGGCTCAGCAGTTGTGGACCTGCCTGGCATGTGCAGGTACGTGGGTTTATACCCCAGCACCATGTACACAATGAAGTGTCCGAGCAAAGAAGTCCACATGAAAAACTAAATGAAAATTGTTTCTTTCTGTCTCTCTCCTTTCTCACACTGTCCCTCAATCTTTAAAAAAAAAAAAAAAAGAAGAAGAAGAAGAAGAATGTGTAGTACTATTTCCAGGAAGTAGGTCCCAAAGGGTCAAGGGTGTGCTCCACAGAATGCACATTGGGAACAATGCACACTGAGATGTCAGCACCAGCTACACTGATGCAGAGTAGAAGGGCCCTCTGCTCCACCTAGTTTATACTGACCATAGTCATGCCTGCCATTGTCACCCCCCAACCTTGTTTGGAGTCCTGAAAAACAAAGAAGTCATGGCAGTGACATCTGGAGACAGAAACATGGTGCCCCCAATGGTGTCCATGAGCTGAGCCTGTGACTGTATCATCCCACATGGCAAAAGGTAGTTTGTGTTGTTGATGCCGGTGATGTGGATGTCAGGTTCGTGTCCTCTCAGAGTCAAAGAATGAAACCGAGGGACACCAAGGCAACCGTAGTAGATGGATTTTATTATAGAAAGTAAAGCACAGGGAAAAGAGCAGACTTCCCCCAGAGTGGGGGAAGGGGACAGAGCCGATGAGGCAGTGAGGTTTGCCCCTTTTATATGACGTCCTCTCCTGGATTGGTCACTGCTTTCCTGCTCCTGTACCTAGGACACAGGTGCAGGGAATTCTGGTCCAGTCTTTGATCCATGCCTTAGGCACCAATAGAAAGAATGTGGGAGTGTCTGCATCTGGGCCTATCTTGTGAGACCCTCATTAGCATTGGGGGATGTCTTTGCTCTCTCAGGAAAGATGACCATCCGTTAATTTTCTCCTTATCAATCCACATTGTTCTGAATTGCCTAACTTTTTCTGCCTCAGTGTGATAAAGTGAAAGTCCCTGAGATGGGGGACTTGGCTTATCCAGCTGGGCCTATGTCATTATGATAGTCCTCAACAGAGATAGATAAGAGGGCCAGAGCCAAAGAAGGACTTGTGAAGGCTGAGGCAGATATCAGGTGAGGAATGCAGGTAGCCTTCAGAAGTCAAAAAAGACCAGGAAGCACTTTCTCTCCTAGAGCCTCAGGAAGGAACCCAGTCTCACTGACACCTTTACTTGAACTAAAAGGACTTTTGACTTCAAGAACAGTAAGGTAGAAAATTTGTATTGTTTTAAGTGAGTAGATTTGGAATAACTTGTTACAGCAGCAATAGGAAACTAACACAACACCCAAGGGTCCAGAAGTTGGGCAGGACAGGCATCCTTTGGAAAATTTGCCCTGGGCAATCAAATTCCACATTCCATCCCTGATGCCTGAAGATAGAAAGAATCTCTGGTGCAACCTGCAGGAGTTGCGGTTCCAGTCTGTCCCAAGGCCTCTCTGGAACAGACTCACACCCATTTGGACGAAGGACACTGCTTTGTTTCTTTGGCCAATTTGTTGGTGTCTCAGGGGTGCCCATATTAAGCGGCATTAATCATGGTCAGCTCCCTTTGTCTATGTTCTTCAGAAAGCATGTATTAAAGATCAGCTAGACACACGGCCTTGTGTTGGAAGACAAGGATGGATAAGTCCTACACTTTCACTGCAAAGAACTCCACATTTCATAAGAGAGAAGGGCCATTAACATAAATAAGCAGTCAAAGTAGACGCTAGTAAGTGTCAGACAGAAGTGAAGAATAAGGGTGTTAGACGTTCACGAAGAACAATATTAGTGCTTCGAATGGAGCGTGTGTCTGGTAAATAGATCTGCTTAAGTTCCAGCTGAGGGCATCAAGGATGACTTGGACAAGGCTGTGGAATTTTGCTTGAGTGCTAAAGAAGGGGAGGATTGCTTTTTTAAAATTTTTTATTGGTGTATTACAGGTATATATGGAAGAGGTTTGTTGTTACACATTCACACTCATGCATACACCATAACAATATATTTTGACCCAGTGCCCTCCTCAGAATCCCCACCTTCCCCTTCTCCCTGGTTCCTTTCCTCTACTGATCTCCCTTTGATTATATTTTTTTTTTTTACTTTTCCAATTTTTAATGATTGCGTGGGAACTATTTAGTATCTCAGAGGTACAAAGTACACTATACAATATCTGTATCTCCCTATTCCCTCCCCTTCCTCCCCTTCCTTCCCCTTCGTCCCCTTCCTTCCTTCCTCTCCTCTCCCATTCTCTTTCCTTTACTGTACTAGGCTTTCTTTAGTTCTTCCGTTAATTTGTATTTCATGGATTTTATATAACTTGTTCTTCCCTCACCATTTCCTTTGTTTTACTCTAGCTTCCTCATATGAGAGAAAACATTCTACCTTTGAGTTTCTGTGTTTAACTAATTTCACTTAGCAAAATTTTCTCTATTTCCAGACATTTACCAGCAAAGACAAGTAGAACTCCATGTTATGTATGTATACACATACCATGATCTATTCATCTAATGATGGGCATCTGGGTAATTCCATAATTTAGCTACTGTGAATTGTGCCACCATAAACACTGATGTGGCTGTGTCACTATAATATGCTGATTTTATATCTTCTGGGGAAATACTCAGGAGTGCGATACCTGGGTCATACGGTGGTTCCATCCCTGGATTTTTGAGGAGTCTCCATACTGCTTTCCAGAGTGGCTGTGCTGATCTGCAGTCCCACCAACCATGTACAAGCGTTCCTTTCTAGGGGAGGATTACTTTAATGAGTGAAAAGAGCATTGTATGGAGCACACAAGTGAGGACAGTCAGAACACCAGGGTGGAGCACATCCAGGAAGCAGACGAGATACCAAGGCCCGGGGAGCAGGGAGCTGAGTCTGATCTGCTCACTGCTCTGCCCCCAGTGCCAGGGACTGAGCCTGACAGAAGCAAGTTTTCACAAAATGTTGATGAGAGGGAGGGAGATGGAATGGGAAGGTCCGTGTGAGGATGGAAGACAGACATCGTGCATTTTGGAAATACTGCTTCAAACACGTGCTCTTCCAGGGCTGTGTGATCTGCCTGGGAACCTGACCCTGAAAGCACATGTCTGACTGCTACAAACGCAACAATTTTTTTTTGCTGATTTTTTAAATTGTTTTAAAATGTTTATTAAGGAGTTGACTTATTGTACAATCATAAATGCACACAAAATAACAACGTGGTATGCATTTGTTCTTAAACCAGAATTACCCCCATGTGGCCCATATCCCAGTATCTTGATTCTTCTATATTTCACCCCTACAAGTGATATAAATGCTTAGATTATGGATTTTACAGAATTAAATGATTGTATAAGTATTATTTGGATTCTCAGAGGTGAAGAGGATACTGTATTGTCATTTGTCTCCCTAAATCCATCCCTATCCTCCCTCTCTCCCTCCCCAAGCAACTAATATTTATTGGTTGTTTCCCAGGTGCCAGATGTAATTTTAAGTATTTATCATGCATTAACCATTGGATGCTCTCTTTTTTTCTTTTTTTTTAAGAGAGAGGGACAGTGCAGAGAGAGAAACAGAGAATCAATTTTATTTAGCTTTTCATCTGGACTTCATTGCTCGGACACTTAGTTGCGTATGTGGTGCTGGGGTTTGAACCGACGTCCTTGCACATGCCAGGCAAGTGCTGTAACTGCGGAGCCACCACTTCAGCCCCACTGGATCTTCTTAAAGTACTAGGAGGTAAGTATTCTCGTCATCCCCATTTTAAGGCAATCAACTGCAGCAGAAAAAGCTTAAATCAAACAGACGCGCGAGGCAGCCCTGACTTCAGAGCCTGTGGCTAGTGCCCTGACAAAGCCTTCTGTGCACTCGGCATCTGGCCACTGTGTTCCTGCTCGCTTCTTTGGCCTATTCTGCGGGTGATTTTTGACGAACACTCAAGACTGACAAATGAGCAGGGAATTAGAGATGATATGCTCCAATGTGGTAGACACTTCTGGAGAAGGACTGTGGCAATAGACTAGATGGCTGCTGGGAAATAGACTTTGGCCAAATCAACCCAATTTCTAAGAATTTGCCTGGAGAAAATAAGCAGAGGTACAGACACTAAAATAGCCATAACAGCATTTTTATGACAGCAAAAAAATTAAAATCAACCTACATGTTGAACAATAAGAAATAAATGATGTGGGAAATGCTCTCTTGGCATTTTTAAATGAAAACGCAATATCCAGAGCCATGCAAAAAAAAAAATCCCTAAGTTTGTCTTCTCTTTTTAATACATTTTCTCTCAAAAATGAGGTGTTTTTCATAGTGGGAGAATCGAATGATTATAAAAACACCTCTGGGTAGGTCTGTCATGTAATAAATGTGAGCGCGGCTAGAAGTGAACTTTGCCAACGGGGAGATGAACCCACCTCCAGGGACCATGGCGCGGGCAATCATGCTAAAAGGAAAGCACCAAGTGCCTGTGTCCGACCTTCCTCCTCCTGCAAGCCGGGTTCACTTTGATGTGAGCAGCAGCTGTGTGTTGGGCTGGGCCTGAGAGCCCAGGACAAGGGGCCTCTGCTCTGTTCTTTCCCCTGTGGTGCTGGAGACATCTGCTTCAAGGAGCTGCTCAGCGCAGAGCGGGGAGAAACGCAGGCTGCCGCCCCAGGAGCAGACACTGGCAATGGCAAAGAGCAGGAAGAGCTTACCCAGGGTGGGGTGATGGCTGAATTGGGCCTCCGGGGTCCCTGTTCCCATTCTCAGTTTCGATCATGTTTTCCACTCTGCTCAGTGCGTCTTTCCTAAGAGTTTGCATTGTAGAAACCACATAAGCAAATAATAATGAGACAGAGAATCTTTCTCCCAGCTTCTGCTGTCATCCAGGAGGGAGGCAGGATTGACATTGCCCACACCCCAGGTATAGCATTGTCAACCTGAAAGGATTCCACACCCCCCTGCCACAGAGGAATGTCTCTCTCTGCAAACCCTATGCACATGAGTCTAAGTGCACTGTGAAGCACACCGATGAGAATGCAGAGAACCCCACTCTCCTGTACAGCCAGACCAGAAGGGCCCTGGCTCTCAAAGTGTCTTCTCTACCTGGACCCATGTGATGGTCAACTTTGTGTCATCTTGGCCAGGCCACAGTGCCCAGATACTTGGGTGAAGATTATTCTGAGTGTTTCTGAGAGGGTGTTTTTGGAAGAAATTAGCATTTAACTTAGTGGATTTTGAGTAAAGCACGTTGCCCTCCTTAACATGAATGAGCCCCATCCAACCAAATGAAAGCCCCAATGGAACAAAAGCCTGACCCTTTCAAGTGAAGAAGGAATTCTCCAGCTGACAGCCTCCAGACCTGCACTGGCCTTTCCTGGGTCTCAGCTTCCCTGCCCAGCCTGTAGATCTGGACTTGTCAGCCTCCCTAATCATGGGACCTATGCTGATGGAGCTCTCTGATTGACACACCCTATCAGACAGACAGATTTTCTAGATTCTCTCTTTGGGTTCATGGCAACTTCTGCAGACCCAAGTCTTCGTTGTTACTCAACTGCACAGACTCTGCTTGGCTTAGGGTGTCTCCTCTCTCTATCTGGGTCAATCCCTGATCTGCTGCTTTGTGGTCTACCCCCACTTGTGTGCCCAACCTCAGCTGTGCCATGTTCTGCCTTTGTCCTTCATCCTGCACAAAACAGGATGAACCACCAAGAGACCCAAAGAGACTGACTTGCTGGGAGCCAGCTTGTCTGCTGTTGAGGATGATTTCCCCGTTGTCTTCCCTTTCAATCTACCATCAAACACGATTCCCGTATCTGTTTCTCATTTGGACCCAAACAGATGCAGTAGCACCTAGGAACCGAATAGCTTGCCCGGACAATTCTGGCTGCACGTTGGTAGCATCCTTCACCAAGCAATGCAGAGAAACGGCACACTGTAGAAAGGACACTCCAACAATCCTGCCTGAAGACAAGGGGTCAAAGAGAAAGGACCTCAGCAATAGCAACTTCCGAGGCTCTTATACAGATTTCAGAGCCCGGGGTTCCTGGTGCTGAAAGTTTGCTATTTTCCTAATAGAGAAAGGTTTCCTGTTGGTTTGGTTGGTTATTTTGTTTTGTTTGCACTTTCGTGGCTATAATAACAATTGAATAAATTTTCATGAGGTTGAGCAAAGAATCAGGATCTTGCAATTTAATTAAACTAAAAATTACATATTGATGATAACAGTGATAGAATGCAGTTGTGATGGGCTGGAGCAGTGGCTCAGCGGGTCCGGTGCTTGCCTGGCATGCATGAGGACATAGATTTGAATCCTAGAACCACATACACAACAAAGTCTCGGAGCAACAAAAGCCACGTGGAAAACTAAATAAAAATTGATACTCTCTTTCTCTCTCCCTCTCACTGGCCCTTTCTCTTTAAGAAAAAAAAAAAGAATGCAAGCATTTGTTGTGTCAGAGCTTAACAGTTCCAGAAAAAGACTTTAAATGAAACATGCTATTTTTAAAGTAATACTTGTGATTTTTTTGGCTCACTAAGTTAACAAATACATATTGAGTATCTTCTGTATGTACCCAAAAATAAATGTACCTTTCGTAAGTCTGTCTGAATGCACATCATACATAAAATCTAGTTTTAAATAATGTAATTAGACAATCCTCATCATCATCTTAATCAGCACTGGGTTACCTACGTGAAAAAAAAGGGAGGGGAAGGATTTATTGAGGCGCACTTGACTGACATCCTAATCCTGCGGAGTCTCGCCTTGCAAGGAGTCAAGTACATGCGGCATGTGAATTACATCTTCTTCACGAGTGCACTCCATCACTTGCCTCAGCAGAAATCTCATCAGAGCCACGTCTGCACTAATCTATACTCCTAGGCTGAACTAAACCTAAAAGAAACACCCTGCCGAATTCCAGAGTCTACTGCGGGGCTGAAAGGGTGCCCGTGCGTACTTACACGCAAGTGCTCTTACTGAAGCCTCACCGTCCAGAGATCCAAAAGAGCTCACGTGAAGCCTATCATAAACTACAGACTCAATGAGACAGTGCAGGTGTAAGATACAGGGTAATAAAAATTCATTACCTGATCTAATAGTTTTCCCCGAGGTGCCTGCAGGTTCGACAGGGCAGGTTTGCACGTAATTAAATATCAGGGAGTGCAAGAAACTCTGATCGCCGCCTCCTCCACCTCTCTCTCCAACTTACTGCTGTTGGAATCAGATCATGTCTCAGAAACGACTCTCTCTTCCACTTGAAGTCTTTTCTCTACAGCACAGGCAGCAAACACTAGCATGGGCACCAGGCACAGGGGCGTGGGGAGTGGCCAAAGGGTTCAGAATCCCAGAGTGTGGCTGCCTCAGCTTGGGACAGCCTTCATGTAGACCTGAGCTGAGCCTCCCTCAGCTCCACCAGGGCCAGGCCAGGAAGCTTCCGAAAGCCGCCTCGCTGTTCCATGCAAGCACTTTCCCAGGTTCTCCTGCAGCACGTTTAGCATGCGTGACCATTTCCTTCCTCCTCACTATCCCGCCCTGCCATTCCCAGCTGCTCCCAGTCACAGCAGCTTGGCTCAGACCTGGACTAGAGCGGCCCTCTGCATTGTGCCTGGTGGCAGCCCATCCTCCCCCATGCCCCTTCCTATTCCAGAGATTCCAACTTGCCTATAAAGGAAAAGGCAGGCAATGAGTTATGCATCTGCAGAATCTTGTGGCTACATTTGCTGAAGTATCACTGCAAACAGCTCGCCCGAAGCATAGGGCTGAAGCCGGGTGCTACCGGCACGGGAAACTGTGTCTTGACCTCATCTCAAGCTGTGTTCATGAGGGGTCTCCACAGCAACAGAGACAGGAGGATGTACAGGTAGACAGGAGGAGGTCTACGGTGAGAAGTCACCACTTAAGAGAACTGGCAGCTGAAAATCAGCAGTGTGGGCAGACAGACTGGAGCTCCCTGGGCACAGAGGCCGCTGGGGAGCACCCTGTCTTTTGTGCTATGCAGACCTTCCACTGATGAATGAGGCCCACTCACATTACAGAGGCCAGGCTGCTTATTCATTGCCCTTTGATTTCAGTGTTGACCTCATCCAAAAGCATCACCAAGTTTGCACATAAACACCACACATTAGATCATGCAGATCTAAAATTAAAAGATAAGACAATACGGTTTATAAAAAAGAAGACTTCGTCCTTGCCTTTGAAGTAGCAAATGAACTAAATAAAATGCCAAAAAAGTGACACACAAAAAGAAAATAATTGAAAGCCTGTCTTATACTACTATGCAATAAAGCTAAGAACTTAAGAGAGTGCAGTGTCCAGCCCTGGTTGGAAGGATATGCTTGCAAATAAATACAGCCAATGAAGTATTTGTGTCTAGAAGGTATTTTTTAAATATCTGTGAATCAGTAAGAAAATGCAGATAGTCTAATATTTTTAAAGTGCGCAAATTAACAGGCATGCTACAAACGTGATTACATAAATGGCAAATATCATAATATACACAAGCACTCTACCACTGAGCTACAGCCCTAAGGGGAACTCTTAGGAGATGGCGAGAATTAAATTTGGTACAACTGGTTTTGGAAAACATTAGGAATGTACAAGCAAAGCGGGACATTTGTACACCCTGTGACAGGAATCCAACTTCTCTCTATAAACCTACTAGGTAGGCAGGCAGATCTCTGTCAAGATATTCGTATTAGAATGTTAAAATCAGGGGCTGGAGTGGTGGCTCAGAGGTTGGAGCACTTGCCTGGCATATGCAAGAACATGGGTTTAAACCCCAACACCACGTACACAACTAAGTGTCTGAGAAACAAAGGCCAGATGGAATAATAAATAAAATTGATTCTCTCTCTCTCTTTCTCTCTCACACACACACATTCTCTCCCTCTCAACAAAAATTAAAAAAAAAAAAAACAGAATGTTAAAAGCAGCACTTTTTATATTAACCAAAAATCAAAATAGCCCAAATGCCTGCTAACAAAAATCAACAGGGCTTGTGTCGATGAGAACAGATCCGCAACCGTGAGCAGCATGGGTGTTGGTGGTGAAGCATGTGCGTGAAGGAAGCCAACAGGCTTGGTTGCCACCTTTCTCCACCCACTGGACGTTCACCAGCAGGGAGCACCAAGAGCCAGGCCCGGGGAGGACGCCTAGTCACAAGAGAAGGCGCAGGGCCTCTGGACCCGAGCGCACTTTCCTGATCCAGTCATAGGCTTCCTGGGTGAAAGTGCTTTATGAAAATGCAGTGAGCTGCGCATTCAGGACCCAGGCATTTTTCTGAACATTTCATACTTCACTTTTTAATAAAATTATCCAGACAAATATTATTGAAGAATTCAGGCCAATAACTGTGTTACTAAGGAACAAAAGACAACAGAGAGACTTCCTAAATTCGGGATAAATTACCACTGTTGCTTTCGCAAACCCACAGGGTCCCACAGTACAAGGCAAAATTGAATTAATTTGCATACAAACAAAGGCTGGCTCCGGGAGGCCTCCTGTCCATTCTGCTGAGGGTGCTTGCGGGAGAGGTAAAGGGCCCCTTAGGAACGCCATCCTACTCTGTTTTAGTTATTCTAATAAGACAACAAAACAGAATTAATGATTTAGGAATTTTCTTGAAGATAAGATAGTCTGCGTCGGACTTGATTTTTAAAAGATACTCACAAATTACCTAATCATCTTATCCCACTGCGGCCAAGAGTGAAGACACTGAGCTGCTACTTAGCTAAGTGAGTCCAGTTTATCCTACATGCGAACGGGAACCTAGTTAGGAATCAAGCCCTCAGAGGGAGAGCACTTGGAGTCCCCTGGCCCTTCAGGGAAGGCAGACAGTAGTGGAGATGCACAGCACCAAATGAGGGACCTGCCATCTTCTTGCCCTGATGTCATGTATGCTATTGAATTTGTGGCCATCTTAACCATGTCCCAAAGGTGCATGGAGTGGCAATAAGAACACTCTCATTGTTGAACAGTCACGTTCACCATTATCCCCAGAGCCTTCTTCATCCTGCAAAACTGCACACATTACTCCCCTTGCACCCACCCTGCTGGCAACTCCATTTCTCCTTCTCATCTATTTATATGAGGTTCTCTGAGTGTCTCCTATGAATGGATCCTACGGCGCTTGTCTTTCTGAGACTGGCTTCCTCACGTTTCATCTGTGTTCTACCATGGATCAGAATTTCTTTCCTTCTGCAGGCTGAATAATATTCCATCGTATATATGGACCACACTTTCTTTGTTTGCCCCATCCATCAATGGACACTTGGAGTCTTTCCACCTCTTAGCTTTTGTGGCAGGCATTTAGTTTGATGTTCCTTATGGTCAAATGAAGATTGAGGGCTGGGGACGTAGCTCAATGGTAGAGCACTTGCCTAGCATGTACCAAGCTCAAGGTTTGAGCTCCACCACCACAAAAAAATAAAATAGAATAAAAGATGGGCCAAGTTATTTGACACTCCTCCAAATATAAGGTGGGATTGGGGTTCTCTGCCCTGGAATCTAGGTGAGGTCCAGCGCTGCTGAACCAATTCAGCCCAGAAGAGTGGAAGTGAAAATGAAGTCTGTGTCCAGCCTTTAAACACGAGCATCGTCCACTTTCCATTCACTCGGGTCCACAGTGCTAGACTCAGCCTCCATGTTCACTTCTACTCTTCTGTGCTAAATTGGTCCAACAATCCTAGAGCTCACCTAGGTTCCAGGAGAGACCATAGGGAGGTGTTCTGTGCTCTGTTCTTGCTGACCCTGCCTTCCCACTGTCCCAGCCAAGACCCCCAACAAGTGAAGAAAGCCACGTGGGGCCTCTAGACCAGCTCTTCCGCCAGTTACAGAACAAAGCCCAGTCACAGCTTGCTATGGTAGTCACCAAGTCAGCCACACCCAAACCCCTGCCCACCAAATCCTCAAATGTAATGAAATCTTTCTTTCAGGACACTTAGATTTGGGCTACACTGTGAATAGTAATAGATAACCAGAAAAATATTGACTGCAAATCTTAGAAAATCCCTGAAGCTTTGCAGTGGAATGTCCCACTGTCCGGAGGGGCCATGAGCAAAGCCCAGTGCACAGAGCAAGCATGATACCGAGCATGCGCAACAAGGCCTAAGCTTATGGATGACATGACTTCTTTGAAACTAAAGGGGCAGAGTTGTTCACCCAATGTTGTTTAGCGATAAGAAGTTGTTTTGACCAAGTGTGGTGTGGCTCCCCAACTTGTTTGGACTAAGTGTGGTGTGGCCCAATAGATGGGCGTGTATTGAGCTAAAAAATGATGATCTGTCAGTGAAGACACCACAGAGAAGATTCCACCAAGGACTTTTCTCTTCTAAGGACTGCCAACTCACCAAGACGACGATGCTGAGGACTTTCACCTCAACAGATGGCGACTCCATCCACCCTCCATCGCATCGACCTGCCACCATGGACTATTCACCCATGCTGGTAAATACAGAGTAGAGACAGTTCTCTGAAATGACTCCTTGCCCATTGAACTCACACATGAACTTACCTTGTCCTTGACTATTTGGTGATTGACTGTGTTAGACACTCCACACAGAAATTTACCTAATACTTGTGTGGGGTGATTAATTATTAAGTAATTGACAATTGATAATTAAGAGAGTGTACTGGAGTGCTATGTAATAACCTGAACGTGTGACTATTATGTTTGACAATTGAATTAAGGCCCTTAAATAAAGCGATTTAATTAACGAACTTGCCTAATTGTGTCCTCCATACCTCTCGAAGCTAATTGGTGTTGCCCGAAAGAACCTTCTTAGAAACTAAGGCTTGAGGCCTTGGTAAGTTTGTCACCACTGCAAGTCAGACAGGCAATAATATCCATAACCTTGTGAAGTTTAACCCCTACTGGAGGTCTTGAGAAATACAACTCCCGACATCCACCCAAGAAGGTTTATCAGATCTTTAAAGGGCAAAGGGCAAAGGAGCCATGCTGGAGAACACAACCCCAGGCCAAACTATGAGATATCTGCTCAATCCCAGCAACCAGACCACAAGAAACAATAGAGTTGAGACCTAGGAGCTTGAATTTTCTCACTCATTTAATAAAGTCTCAGCAAACTCAGGTTACGGGTCAGCCCTGAGTTGGGCTAACCCCACCCTCACCCTGTTGATCTCCAGTTCTCACCGGTGCCTCTGAAGTCAGCTGCACTCACTATCAGCTCACTGTCCTCTGACTCTGCCGTCTGCTCTCAGATCAGCGGACGCGCTCCAGGATGCTCCAGGCAGATTGTGCAAGCGCTCTGTTAATGTGGCCAAGAGCTGCTCTGAGGCCACAGCTGCCTCCTGGGGAGAGTCCTGGCACCTTTAAAAAAAATAAATGAAACAACAATATAGCCAGGTACTACTTAAAATCGGCATTTTCCAGTATCTGCTAATGAACTGCGTTTCACCCGACTCCATGGTGCAATCTACTAGAAGTTTCCCAGGATGCATTTTAGAATTCATGAGAGAGACTGAAACTCAGCTTTAACTTCTTCAGTCCAAGACAACACATTGAATTCAAAGGGGCAAAGTGAGCAGAATACAAATAGCTCTCTGGGAAAAATTTCTCACTTTCCCCAAGAAGATGGAGCAAGTGGATTGCTTCTAGCAGGGCTTGGATTACTCTCCAAGCTTGGTGTGACTGTGTTAGTATGTTTAGATTTGTTTCAGGAGGGCTTGCTCTGGGGGTCTTGGCCACCTGGAAAAGCAGACTGAGCTCATTCTGAGGGCACAAGACAATGCTTGGCTTTCTGTGGGGCTGTTGCTGTGCCCGCACCCTGACAACTTTGGTGCCTGTGCCTAGGCCACTCAGGTCCAAGCTGCACATGTGACCCATATGCTAGAGACAGCAGTGAGTCCAGCGAGGCCCCTGAGCTCTGCACACCCAGAGAACTCGGCCTTCTCCGCTCTCCTGTTACATCCACACAGCCTCGTGTGGGGTGATCTCTCGTTGCTCTTATTTACAGAGAGTTGAGGTGGGAACCCTGTCATGAGCTAGGTTCACGACACCATCTACTAACAGTGCTTTAATGAACATCCAAAATGTACCCAGAGCCTCCTCATCCCAAGTGTCCCAAACTAAAAGAAAAACTGCATATTAGTGAGCGTTCCCCAGAGAAACATAAGCAAGGGACACACAGAGGTAAAGAAAGAAGCTAATCGTGAGAGGCCCGCTCATGCCATTACGGAGCTGAGAGGGCCCACATTTTGCTATCTGTAAGTAGGAGCCCTGTTGGGAACATGAGGTTCAGCTGGCTTATAAGAGAATTGGTGGTAAACAACTCTAAGGGGTCCAGCTGGCTTGTAATTAGCAAATTGCCTGACCGCATGACTTGTTACAATTGGAGAAAGGTGTTTGCATTGTACCCTATTGGTTGCTCTAATGGATAAATAGAGTAGCAGCTACTCAGTAGAGGAAGCAGCCAAAGAGAAAGCATAGAACCAGAGGAGAAGTAGCCAAAGAAGAGAAAGCAGCCAGAGAAGCAGCAGCCAGAAGAGAAGCAGTAGCCAGAGAAGAGCAAGAAAGCAAGCAGCCGCGTCCTGAAGGAAGAGAGCACAGAAGCAGTCAGAAGAAGCCGCAGCCGGTGCCGCCGCTGCAGCAGCAGAGACGTCAGAGAGATCAGCAGCGGTAGAAGATGCAGGTCCCGTGTTCCAGCCGCCGGTGTTCGCCCCCTTGTTCCCGGCTCCCCAACCCTTCCTAACTCAGCCTCTCGGAGGATGGCCCAGCGTTGGGTCATTCTACCCGTTCCTCGCTCTGGAGTGCAGCGGGAAGCGACTCCTCGCCCCATCCCTGTCCTAACTCGGCCCCTCGGAGGACGGCTTGCTAAGTCGTTCTGCCCGCTTCTTGCACAGGAACGCTTCGGGGAGCGACTCCTCTCCCCCCACCCCCGTCCCCAGCCCTGTCCTGCCGGCGGCCGGTTCCCAGTGTCCTGCTGGCCCCCTGGGGAACGGCTAAGGTCCCCCAAGGCCGTTCCAGCTGCTCCCCGCTCCAGAACCCAGGGAGGGGGGCGACAGAGCCCCAGGAAAGCAGGTACTGCAATCTAGTCCATGCCCAAAGACCAGAACCAGGGGGGCCAATGGCACAAGTCTCTGTCCCAGTCTGAAAGTCAAGAACCAGGAAGGCTGATGATGTCTATGGGCAGGAGAAGATGGTGTCCCAGCTTACGCAAGGTAAACACACATCGCTCTGCCTTTCTTTTCCATTGGATCCCTTCCCACACCTGTGGAAACTAAAATTCAAAAATGCTCAAAAGCCTTATATAAAATGGAACCACGTTTGCATGCAAACCTACATGCATGTTCTGTATGCTTTAAACCAACTGTAGGTCACTTAAATACCTAATGCAAGGTAAATGCTATATAAATAGTTTTTCTACTGTATTGTTTAGAGAATAAGGACAAGGAAATGAAGAGTGTATGTGTCTGATACAGATGTAATTATTTAAAAATATTTTTGCTCCATGGTTAGAATCAACTGTCGTAGGTAGGTAAAGAGTTGTGAAAGGAACACGACGTAAGCAAAGAAAATGAATCTAAGTTGGCGTCATGTGCTTCCACTGCAAGGCTCTGCACCATTTCACTTTCACCGAGGACTTACTGTGCATCCTCCGTGCTCAGATACGTGTGAGGCTCCAGCAAATCAAACAGGAACAGGACCACCACGGTGCACATGTACTCGCAGCCTTGGGGAGGCCCCTCCCCCATGCCGCTGCACATGCTGTTTCCCATCCAACCTAGCTCTTGACAAGTGCACTAAAATACGGTCAGGAAGAGAAGTTAGCTCCTCAGAAACATGGAGTGCATTGGAGGAAACGGAAGGCTTAATTGGTGCTGCAACAGCAGCATTTCGGATTTTTGTCACTAAATGTTTATAAGATTTTAGATTTCTGATGACAGATATTCTTTAACAAAATACATTGCAAATATGTGGGAATGGTTCCTGTCTCTTTTCCCAAATAAATGTTTGCCTTGATTCTTGCCCATATTAACACAAAGATTTTTCTCCATCACACTCCTGAACACCATGACTTGCTTCAAATAAGAATTCTAGTTTTTATCAACTCAAGCCATTGCAGGGAGAATGTGTCCTTTTATTTAGCTTCTCAGGTGCTAATCAATTGCTAATTATCTTTAACCATATCGACCTTCTCCCACTGTTTTTGCCATATAGATTAATGAGTGACATTATAAGGAGCACAATTTCACGCATTGCAAGGAATGGATTCATGCATTATTCACGCCACACAAATACATGCACTTTTATTTGGAACTTTCAAAGATCTCAGAAAGAAGCACAGAGGAAAGACAATTTAACAAAGGCAAGAACTGGGACAGGAAAATTACATACAGTGGAAATGGAGAAAAATAGACCAATCCGGGCAGAAATGAAGCAGGGAGGAAGGAAACAAGAAGACAGAGATGAAATAAGGAAGGGCCTCCTGGGTGTGGACATCCCCACAACTGTGCCGGGTCCCCGACCCGAGTCCTGCCAGCCCTCTCTGGGACCCACTGGGTGTGCACACCAAGGACAAGTCCAGGCAAATGACAGCTCTGTTACAGTCTTCCCATGGGCCTCCTGTTCTCTGGCTTCCCTCCCCGCAAGAGCAGGGCCAAACCATGTAGACATCAAAACAAATATTTCAGCCAAAACTAAAAGAACAAATGAAGATAAGGGCATCTTCCCCCTGGATCTTCCAAGGAAGGCAAAGAAGCTGGGTACCTTCTCCAAACTGGAGTGAGCCCTAGTAGTAAGGAAACAGAAGATAGAACATCCCAAATGAGAGCCCAAAGAGAGCATTCCAGAAGAGCCGTGGTATGATGAGAGATGTCACTGGGCTTTGTCCCCAGCTCCTGGCACAGAGCTTCATGACCCCTGGAATATTTTTTAGTACAAGAGTTTCTTGTCACATTGATGATGCCTCGTAGTTGCCACTAGATAGCTTCAGGATAGGGACTGGCCACCAAGAAGGCCCAGTTGTGACTAGAGTGTTGGGACTTTGGGCTGCCCAAACTCTACGAAAGAGCATGGCCAGAGTCTATGTTCAAAGGGCAGCTGGTGATTTAGTCAGTGAAACCCCAATAAAATCTTTGACCACCAAGGCTTGGAAGTTTCCTGGTCTGTGAACACATTGACAGGCCAAGAGTGTGACATTACCTGACACCCCTACGGAGGGGACACAGGAAGTCTGCACCTAAGACCCTTCCCCCCAAGATTTTGGCCTCTCTGTGTCTTCATCTGCCTTTTCCTGATCTGAATCCTTTATTATACAGCTAAGGATAATTCTCTTTCCTGAGTTTTGTGATTTGCAGCAAATTAACCAACCCAGGAGGCTATGAGAGCCCTGAGCTTGCAGCCAGTTGGCTGGAAGGGCAGATGGCCAGGCAACCTCTGAGATGGTACTGGCATACTAGTAAAGACAGTGTTAACAAGGACTGCTAGGCCCTCACCTTGGCAGTGGAGTCAGACGCTAACTCTGAAAGTCAGGTCAGAAGTGGACAGCAGTCCACCCATTTGCCGGGCAAGCAAGGGCCCAACATCCTTTCACCTCTGGCTCTTTCCTTGGACACTATACCTGACCCTACTCTCCACCTTGACTGCGGATCAGTACTCCCCTGCCTCAGAGATGGAGTGAGATGGCAGGCCAAGGAGCTTGAGTTCCCTGTGAAGTGGTGATTTTCAAATCTTTTTTTTTTTTTTAAGAGAGAAGGACAGAGAGAGAGAATCAATTTTTATTGAGTTTTTCACATGGCCTTTGTTGCTCAGACACTTAGTTGTGTACTTGGGTGCTGGGGTTTGAACCCGTATACTTGGGCATGCGGGGCAAATGCCGTAACTGCTGAGCCACCGCTCCCCTCAACTCTTTTATTAAGCTGCAGGACCTTTTCCAAATAAAATCTTATGAAACTCTTAATAAATAAAATAGAAAAACACACCATTGTATTACTATTATCTAAGAGTGGTGTTCAATTTGCATTTATACATGCATTACTCTAAAGTAATTGATGGCATTTAAAAGTTAGCGTGTCAGTGGTTTTCAGTTTGTGAACACTTGCTTTAACTGTGTAAGTTATTGGAGGTTGAATGGAGTTTCTAAATGATTTCCAGAGTTGCTTGGGCCTGAAGAAAGCATTTCTTATCTGTTTTGTGACATATTTAAGAATAACTTTAAAAATAAATATTAGGGTAAATGAAGAATTGTTTACCTTATTCATGGAACACCTGAGAGTACCCTACAGAATAGGGTGTGGACATCCAGCCCCAACCTAACAGACACATGGGACATGGATGAAGTGGGGAGCTGGAAATGGGACCACTGCCTGAACTAAAAATGCCTCCAAGGGACGGAGGGCAGGAGAAACATAACAAGGAAATCAGTCTCTCATGCAAAATTGAAAACTGGGTTGATATCTAATTAGAGCAAGGACGAGCAGGTATTTACCATCTGTCCTTTTCCACATGAAGTTGACAACTTCTGAACTAAAACATGGGGTTCCAACTCATTCTGCCTAGGTTACTCAGGTGTACCGGACAGAAAAGTTAATCCATGAAAATCAGCCTCGGGACCTGGAGCTCACTGAGGGCCCAGGCAGATACAAACACAAAATCATTTAGAGAAAGACTCGCGACAGACGCCACACAGGATTCCCCAGCATGAAGCTCTGCTGAAGGCAAGTCCCACAGACATGGAGGAAAGCACTCACCAGGAGCTTGGGGACACCACCAGGACAGACAGACACCCCAGAAGCATCAGAAAAAGGGCTCCAGAATTACAATAGAATCAAATGTTCAAACATTACTTCAAGGGGTCAAAAAACAAGAAAGGATATTGAAAAGAACCACACAGAACTTGGCAGGAAATATGAAAAGGAAGAGCAAATGGCCTATAGAATTCTAGCCTCTATCATTTATTTTGTTTGATAGCCTATGAGAGAAAAAAGGAAAAGCATCAACAATGTTTATTAACCTTTCAAAAAAAGAACAAAATGACAGATTATTTTCAAAAATTGACAAAAAACATAAATATTCATATTTTTAAATCACATGTCCTGAATACAATGATCTTCTAAATTGGCTCCCAAAGATCCCTATTTCCAGGCCCTCATGTCCTTTGTAGCACCTCACCCTTGAGTGCAAGCGGACCTAACACCTCATTTCTAAGAAGTGGAACCTGGCGGTGGTAATGAGATGCTTTTCTGGTTCTTGGTGTAAAAGGCCATAATGTCTGTGCCCCTGCATCCTCTTTTTGGCTCATCTCATCTGCTTATTCCAAGGGGGGGAAGCCCCCCAAGGAGGAACTGAGGGTGGCCTGAAGCCCACAGCCAGCAGGGAAGGAGGTCCTCAGTCTAATAACCCGTGGGTAGCTCTGAGGCAGATCTTGCCTCAAAGGTCTTGCCTAAAGGGTTTGGGGATGACTGCAGCCCCAGCCAATGACCAGATTGAAGCAGAGGACCCTGAGAAGAGGCTTGGATTCCTGACCCACAGACACAGTGATGTAATAAACATGTACTGCTTTAAAGTGTCTAAATGTGGGGGTAATTTATTATGCCATAATAGCTAACATGCATCCCAATAAATAAATATCCATCGAGCCATTTCATTATGAAACTTCAGGGTAGCAAACACAGAGAATAAAAACAAATAGAAAGTAAAACAAGACCAGAGATGATAAGTCCATAGCTCTCTGCCTGGGTCAAGAACTGACTGCCATCTTCCTAGAGAGGGTCCACAGAGACACTGCAGGTGGAGACTGGACCCAGCTCCCACTCCCAGATCCTGCCTGTACTGACTCAGAAGATGCACATCGGAAAGAAGGACATGAAGCCCAAAGCAAGGAGTGACAAACAGGAAAGGAAAGCCAAGACCTGGCAAGCACATGGGTAATTTTAAACAGACCATCTGAAAGCAACAGTAATAAAACATTTTGAGACATTAATAGCACGGTGGAACTAAAATGGTAAAGAAAATAATATGTAAAAAAGGAAGTTAGCATTCAGAGCTAAATAGCCTTACGTCTTCATATTATTCGGGGAAAGGATAAAGATTGAATGACTTTAGATTTTGTTAAATATACTATGCATAATTTAAAATATAAGTACAATCACTTAAAGAATAGAAATAGAAAAAGGCTATTACAAATCAGTAGAGAAAAAAGAGGTGGACAAAGAAAGTACAACCAATACAAAAAAAAACATAAGAAGCAAAATAAAAGAATGAGAAATAAGTCTAATATCTCATATTGGAAATGCTGGAGACTGTGTTTCAGATTTTAGAATTTTTTAGATTTTGGAATATTTGCATATAAATAATGAGATCTCTTATGGAGGGACCCAAGTCTAAATATGAAATTCATTTGTTTCATAAATACCATATATGCATAGCCATCACATAGTTTTTTTTTAAACAAAAAGAGAGAGAGAAACAGTGACAGAGAGAGAAAGAGACAATCAATTTTACTTAGTTTTTCATGTGGCTTTCATTGCTCTGACACTTGATTGTGTATGTGGTGTTGGGGTTTGAACCCAGGTCATCATGCATGCCAGGCAAGTGCTTTAACGACTGAAACACCACTACTCCAGCCCCCATAAGAGAGTTTTATACAATATATTTAATAATTTTGTGCATGAAATAAAGTCTCACAGTAAAGAATTTTCTACTTGTGGTGTCATTCTTAATTTCGTGTGATTCCTCATTTCTTCTAATATTTATTTTTTAATTATATATTCTTAAATAAAATTCAAAAAACTTTCAGATTTTGGAGCATTTGGGATTTTGAATTTTGGATTAGGGAAGTTCAATATGTATAAGTAAATGTAAAAATACAACATTTATTGGAATAATAAGAGTATCTTTATGAGTTCAATGACAGAAACAGAGTTGGAATTAAGAAATTCAGAACTGGACTGAAGGTATAACTCAAAGGTAGAGCTCATGCCAAGGGTAGACAAAGTCCTGGGTTCAACCCCCAGCAACAAAAAATAAAATAACACACACTGGAATTAAGGGAAAAGTACTTAGCAGATATGTAACTATATAGATATCTTCATTTGTCTTCCTGAGAAAACTGATAAATGTTGAATCTCAGCAAATCAAGTTAGGAAAACAGAAAGAATGGTTGACATTTAGGTACAAAGCTAAGACATGAACAAATATGAGGAGAAAGAGCAGACTGCAATATATAACTTGACAGTGTAGAAAGGGTTCAAAGTGTGTGTGTGTGTGTGTGTGTGTGTGTGTGAGAGAGAGGGGGGGGGAGAGAGAGAGAGAGAGAGAGAGAAACAGCGGAGAAAGAGCTGCTATGCAAGAGATCAATGTCAGCGTTAAAAAGAGTCACACATGAAGGAAAGGCTCAGTCCACCAGGAGGCTCACCACAGTGTGTGAACTCACGAACCTCAACAATGACCTCAAAACTCACTCTAACAAGATGCAAATTTGTTTTTTGAAGTACCAAGGAAATGTGGTAAAATCATAGTGAAGAGTTCAATATGCATCTCTCTTGGCAAATGATAGAATAAGCAGAAAAAACTAAAGGATCCTGAAAATATAAACAAAACAATAAAAGAACCTAAGGTAATCAGCGTTTGTAGGACCCTGCTCCAAACAATGGAAAATACATTCTCAAGCACATGTGGAACATTTTCAAAGACTACCCACACACTAACCTGCACAGGAATTCGCAGCCAATATAATTGAATGGATATTGTATTGACCATGTTTTTTACCAGAAGGCAATAAAATTATAAATATCCAAAAGTACAACACAAAGAAAGCCATGTATTCGCACTGAAAAGCTCCAGAAACATCCAGCCAAAGCAAGTCTGTAAGTCAGCACGTTCCCCTTCTCCTCCTGGAAATCATAAAAAAAGCAATAAGAAGAACCCAAGTCATTTTGCAAAGTACATTTCTTCAGCGAAACTAGGAAGCAGATATAAGCTACAGGCTAAAAATTATGTGTCAAAGCTGCCAAAAGCCACTGAATTGGGGCAAAATCACTCAACAGTACAGAAAAGAAGAGAGCACGGCAGTCAATCACAAAACACACCTGCACAAATGCCCTTCCTGGGGGAAGGGAAGCAAAGGTGGCAACCATATCCCTTGTGTGCGACCATCGATGACTGCAGCTATAGAAAGGGACAAGGAGCAAGGGCTGGCAGAGCTGCCCAGTCCCTATGCTCCCAGGTGCTCCAAGAAGCGGGCTCTGTGCATGAGTCAAGTTTGTCTCTGTGGCCACAATTTGTCTTTCAAGTCATAAAAACTACAAACAGCAATAAACATACAAGAACCAGGGAACATTGTTCCCGTGAGTCTCCAAGAGAAAATGAATAAAGGAGGAATCTCAGTCAACCGAGTTAAGAAAACAGGAGAAGGGAGAGGGGGCTGTGATGTTTAAATATAGAACCAGGACATAAACAGATACGAGATCAAGGTGCAAGCTACAATTCCTATGCTACATCATGTACCCTGACCGTGCAGAAAGTGTTCACCTAAAAATGCAGCAGGAAAAGGAGAAGAAAGCTTAGAGGTTAGAGTAAATTCACTAACTGCTTAGTTTCGAATCGTGGGGAGTCTTAAATACAATTTAAAATTAATAAGGTAATTAAAGTACAAACATATATAATAATATCAAGACAAGACTATGCAAAATAATATTAACAAGCATGAAATGAGTGCTTGCAGAGAAGCACTGGGGAAAAGGGACACCAGCGAATGTTCTCGTTGCTCTCAGAAGGAAGCTCAGAGATTCTTTAAGGAACCAGTTCTGGGGCACAATGGCTAAAGCAATGAATATAAATGGCAACTTCACTAACTGTCCAAAGAGATAAGCAAAGAAACAAAGCAAACAGTTCACAGTTAATATATTTTAATAAACTACTTTTTGACCAGGTTTAGGTTCAGAGGCAAACCGAAGAAGTGTGGAGAATTCCCACATACCTTACCCTAGTAGACACACACAGCCTCCCCCATTACCAATGTCCCCACCAAAGCGGCACATTTGTCAAGACTGAAGAGCTTGTGGACTGGTCATTAACACCCCAAGCCCTTAGTATGCACTAGGGCTTACTCTTGATGGTGCACATCGAAGGGTTTGCACAAACGTTTAAGGACTTAGGCACCAACACAGTGTCACACAGCAGCCTCCCTGCTTGAGGACCCAGGTATGCACCTGTTCACCCCCCTGCACCCCAACACCTGGCAACCACTGATCCTTTTACCATCTCGCCACTCTGCCATTTCCATAGTGTCACACAGCTG
The DNA here is from genome assembly GCA_004027875.1 of Aplodontia rufa. Taxonomy (NCBI): domain Eukaryota; kingdom Metazoa; phylum Chordata; class Mammalia; order Rodentia; family Aplodontiidae; genus Aplodontia; species Aplodontia rufa. The sequence continues at coordinate 55,835 of PVKS010004168.1, forward strand.
TATTCACGCAGGGTACCACCTTCTTAAAGTGGCTTTGCTCATTTAGTAATATGTCTTTAAGTTTCTTCTAGGCTCTGTGTAGCTTGATTCCTCATTTCTTTTTATTGCTTAATAATATTCCACTGGTTGTGCCACTGTTGTTAACCCGCTCACCATGTTGAGACATCTTGGTTGCTTCCAAGTTAGGGAATTAGGAATAAAGCTGCTATAAACATTCAGGTGCAGGTTCATATGCACCTGTTTAATTCCTTTGGGAAAACAGCAAAGAGCACAATCACTGGATCCCCTGTCGCATAAGAATACGTTGGGTAAAAATATATTTAGGTTTTTAATAAATTGCCGAACTATCTTAGTAACATTTTTAAAACATGAAAAGAGAAAATAAAATATCCAACACTGTGATAGAGCCAAGACTGAACATCACCATCATATTAGCAAATGCAAAAAGGCCTAACGCACAAAAAGCAGACTTTCAGAACAGATCACAAAGCAAAACCCAGAAAGCGACAACACAAAAACCTGGGTAAAGTTATATCCTGCACATGCAATATAGAGATCACCACCCTGACGCCCAACATGATAGAATTCAAATAATGAGAAACTATTCAGAGGCAACAGTTTGCAACGGCTCAGGGTGGCACACTGGAGACAAGCAGTCCTGACTGTCCATGCACCAAATGGCACTCCAGTAGCACAAAGCAAACCCAGGCAATGAAAGCAAGAGCAGGCAGAAGATGCAGCGGCAGGACACTTTAAATTCAGCTAAGTCCATGACGGATCAGATACACAAAGGCTACAACAGTGGACATAGAAAATCCAAGTTTTGTAATTGGTAAGGTATATCTTATTGATAAAAAAAAAATTCCCTTTTTTTTTTTAAGAGAGAAGGACAGTGAGAGAGAGAAACAGAATCAATTTTTATTGAGTTTTTCACATGGCTTTCATTGCTCTGACATTTAGTTTGTATGCGGTGCTGGGGTTTGAACCCACGTACTTCCGCACGCCAGGCAAGCACGGTAACCACCGAGCTACCGCTCCAGCCCCAATACATGTTAGATTCTATACCCTAATAGTAGAAAGTAGGTTTTCTCTTTGAAGTGCTCATGAGGCATTTACACAAGAAAAGACCATTTGTTAGGTCTTACTAGATGTTGTGAATAACCAGTGCACTGAAGACAGCCCATTCTACACATGATGCTAGAGCAACCAGCGCTCCTCATGGAAATGTATAGAATACAATCACTACACAAATAAAATTACAGGATCATTGCAGCTTTGAATGTTATGAGAAAATTTTCTGAAAATATTTTTGTAAATTTTTCTGATCTCTTGATGAAAAAATGATTTCTTGAATTAGACACAGAAAAAAATCACAAACATTGAAGGAAAAGATTGTTAAATATATCTGCATTAAAATTTTAGAATTAGGGGCTGGAGCGGTTATGCCAGGCAAGCACCACGGTTATGGTGCTTGCCTGGCAAGCACAGGTACTTGAGTTCAAACCCCAGCACCACGTACACAACAAAATGTCCGAGGAATGAAAGTCACATGAAAAACTAAATAAAAATTGCTTCTCTCTCTCTCTCTATTTCCTCTTTTAAAAAAATTTAGAATTAAAAATGAAAAAAAATATGACAAAAGATATCACAAGCAGAAGGAAATAAAGTTACAGATAAGAAAAAGATGGATTTAGCTCATATAATGTACAATGGATTTGTATGCATAACACATTAACCATTCATAAATAAGTCAATACAAAAGAGATAAATGAGCCAGTATTAAAATGCACCAGTGATACAGTTGGAATTTCACATAGGAAGAGACCCAGAGAGGATAAACATGCAAATAGAACTTAACCTCACAATAGTTAGAGAAATGCAAACAATGAGTCGACATTCTAGGCTCTTCCAATTGGTTGGCACTTAAAAATCTATATATTACTCTCTTTTCTTACCTTCTTTATTCTCAAAGGTTTAACACCTACACAACTCACCAGGAAAGGACTGCTCTTCCCAGTGACAGGTAGTCCCTAGCACAGCAGACCCTCCCTATGACCATTCCTCCATTGCCATACAGCAAGTCCTGACCTTACATGCAAATGCCCTCCTCCAGGCTCTTCTTTCTTGGGCCAGGTCCCAGGCACCTGTAGAAAGACCCTATGCCTCAGAGCCCACCAAAATATTCAAACTAACCAAACCTAAGGCTGCTCACTCTGCTTGCCTTGCCTTTCACCCAGAAGCCACAGAGAAGACTCTGGCCTGAGCTTTCCCCTGTACCCTCTGCCTCCTCACCCACCCTGGTCTTCCGCATGTGGACCCTCACGATGTGGTATGACCCTCATCTCAGGAGTTGCGAACTGTCTCATCAATGGCAGTACTTTCCTCATCTGTTGGCCTCATCCTATCTGAAAAAAAATAAAATCAAATATATACTAATTCCAATTGTTTAGAAGAATATATATTATTAAATACACAAGAGAACAATTTAAATATCCAGTAAGTCTAAAAATGTGCATATCCTTCTACCTGTCGATTCTTACTTCTCAAAAAACTTACTGTCCAAATAGACCTTGACACCATGACCCTAGCAATTAACAGGAAAACTATATCAGTAAACACACAGTTACACGGATACTGGATAACACCCTATTAAATGAAGAATAGATCCAAGAAGACATAAAAGCAAAAATCAAGAAATTCTTGGAAGAGAATGAGAATGAAGATACATATTCAAACCTTTAGGACAGCATGAAAGCATTCTTAAGGGAAAAATTTATAGAACTGAGTGCCTACACTAAAAATCAGGAGAGATTTTGAATAAATAAACTTATGCTCCACCTCAAAATCCTACAAAAAGAAGAACAATCTAATTTCAAAGCCAGCAGAAGACTAGAAATAATATCAGAGCTGAAATCAATGAAATGGAAAACAAAAATAAATAAATAAAAAAGAATGAATGAAACAAAGAGCTGGTTCTTGGAAAAAAATAAATAAAATTAACAGACCCCTAGCCAATCTCACTAAAACAAGGAAAAAATTGAAGCAAATCAACAAAATCATCAATAAAAAGGGAGCAATCACTCCTGACCCACCCAGAAATCCAATGGATTATCAGAACTTCTTTTGATAAAACTACACTCCTCTAAATCAGATGATCTGGAAGACATGGACAAATTTCTAGACACATAAAACATCCCAAAATTGATGCTGGATGATACTAAAAGCCTAAACAGCCCAATAACAGACACTGAAATCCATATAGCAATTAAAAGTCTCCCAAAGAAGAAAAGCCCAGGACCTGAAGGATTCTCTGCAGAGTTTTACCACACCTATGAAGAGGAGCTAATGCCTCTCCTTATTATGCTATTTCAAGGAAATGAAAAAGATGGAATTCGCCCAAACACTTTTTTATGAGGCAACCATAACTCTGATTCCAAAATCCAACAAAAACACATCAAAAAAAGAAAACTACAGACCAATATCCCTGGTGAATATCAATGCAAAAATCCTTAATAAAGTTCTAGCAAATCACATTCAAAAACACATCAAAAATATAATTCATCATGATCAAGTGGGCTTCATTTCAGGGATGCAAGGCTAGTTCAACATACACAAATCAATAAATGTGATTTGTCACTTAAATAGAATTAAGGTTAAAAACCATATGAATATCTTAATTAATGCAGGAAAAGACCTAAAAACCCAGCAACCATTTATGCTCAAAACTCTAGAGAAAAAAAGGATGAAAGGATCTTATCTTAAGTTTGTAAAGGCCATATATGCCAAATCCTTGGCTAGTATAATATTAAATGGAGAAAAATTGAAAACATTTCCAATAACCTCAGGAACAAGATAAGGCTGCCTGCTCTCACCACTTTTATTCAACATAATCCTCTAGACCCTAGCTGGAGCAATCAGGCAAGAGAAGGAAATCAATGGGATAAGAAAAGGAAGAGAGGAAGTGAAACTATCTCTTTCTGCTGATGACATGATACTATATCTAGAAAATCCAAAAAACTCTACCAGAAAACTTGAGATTATAAACAGATTTAGCAAAGTGTCAGGCTACAAGATCAACATCCAGAAATGAATAGCTTTCCTGTATGCTAGCAATAATGGGGCAGAAGAAGAAATCAGGAAATCAGTTCCATTCACAATATGCTCCAAAAGAATAAAATACTTAAGAATTAATCTAACAAGGGAAATAAAAGACCTCTACAGTGATAATTATCGAACAATGAAGAAATAAATTGAAAAAGACCTGAGAAGATAGAAAGCTGTTCCATGCTCTTGGTTAGGTAGAATTAATATAAATAAAACAGCCATTCTGCCAAAAGCACTATACAGATTCAATGCAATCCTCATCAAGATACCAATATCATTCTTTACAGATACAGAAAAAGCAATTCTCAAATTCATTTGGAACAACAAGAAATCCAGAATATCCAAAGCATTACTAAGCAGGAAAGACAAAACAGGTGGTTTTGCAACACCAGATCTGAAATTATATTATAGATCTGTAGTCTCAAATACAGCATGGTACTGGTATCAAAATAGGAATGAAAACCAATGAAATAGAATAGAAGACTCTGAGACAAACCCACAAATCTTTAAACATTTGATATTTGACAAAGAAGGTCAAAATATAACATGAAGGAAAGACATACTGTTCAACAAATGATGCTGGACAAACTGGATAGGCATTTGTAAGAAACTGAAATTAGATCCTTATCTCTCACGTTGCACAAAAATCATATCAAAATGGATCAAGGAGCTAGGAATTAAAATAGATACCATAAAACTGCTAGAAGAACAATTAGGAGCAACACTCCAGCATATGAGAATTGGCAATGACTTTCTCAACAAGATTCCCAAAGTAAAAGAGTTAAAGTCAAGAATTAATGAGTGGCATTTGTGGAGGCTGGAGCTAAACCCAGGCCTGGGTGAAGAGTAGCCAAATTCATGTTTTAGACCCAGCAAAAGCACACCAACACATAATCTAGAACAATCATAGATATGT
>PVKS010004168.1:60954-96090 GCA_004027875.1 Aplodontia rufa
AAATAAAAGTATAGTAAATGCAGGAACCAAAAAAAAAAAAAAAGAACTAATGATTGGGATGCCATTAAATTGAAAAGCTTTTGCTCAGTCAAGGAACCGGTCAAAATTGTCAAAATAGAACCTACAGAATGGGAGATAATCATGGCCTGTGATTCCTCCAACAGGGGACTAATATCCAAAATTTACCCAAAACTCAAAAAATATCAAAAACACAAACAATCCAATCAATAAATGGACCAGAGAGCTAAAGAGAAACTTCTTTAGGAAGGAAAGGAAATTGAGCAAACCACTGAATACTTGAGAAGTGTTCTAAATCACTAGTAATCAGAGAAACGCAACTCAGAACTACATTAAGATCTCACCTCACCCCAGTCAGATTGGTAAAGATGAAGAATATAAACAGTAACAAATGCTGGAGGGGTTGTGGGGAGACAGGAACACTAGAATACTGTTGGTGGAACCACAGACTGTTACAGCCACTCTGAAAGCAGTGTGGAGACTCCTCAGAAAATTAAGGATGGATCCACCATATGAATCAGCTATCCCTCTTCTGGGTATTTTCCCAGAGAAGTTACAATCAGCACATTAAAATGACACAGCAAAATCAATGTTCATAGCAGCTCAACTTGCAATAGCTAAATTATAGAATCAACCCAGATGCCCCTCACTGGATGAATGGATCCAAAACCTCCATAGCATATATACAATGGCATTCCACTCTGCTATTAGAAACAATGATATTAGTGCTTTTGAAGATAAATGATGACACTGGAGGAAATCATGCTGAGTGAAATTAGCCAATCCCAGAGACTCAAGGGTCAAATATTTTCCCTCATTTGTGGAGGCTAAAGAAAAACCCAGGATTGGGTGAAAGGTAGTCACGCTCTTGAACTAGACCCATCAAAGGTATATCAACACATAATCTAGGGGAAACGATAGATATGTAGGGGGTGCGGGGAAGGGGTGATGTTGGGGGCAGAGAGGAGAAATGGAAGGATGATGGGAGGGATTTAGGGAGACAATCAACAATGTGGCATACTCTTTACCATCTGGAGAAACCAAATAATACTTATTAAATAATACATTTAATGCTGGGAAATTCATAATCTTGTGGGGGGTGGGTGTGTACATTTACAGCTGTTGTAGCGGGGAAATATAGAAGAATCAAGAGTCTAGGGTAGGTGATGTAGGGGTAGCTCTGGATCAAATCAAATGCATATCATATTATTACTTTATATGTATCTATGATTGTACATCAATTCATCTCTTTAATAAAAATAAATAAAATAAAACTTACCATATGCGCCTTTCCCCCACCCACAAAAAAACACATGGATAAGAAGAATCGATTGGGAGTCCCTTACAAAAGGCAAATAAGAGGAGATAGCTTGACTGCCACTGAGTAGAAAGAAAGCTAACCTGCTCCACTGTGCAGCAGGTAAGGAATGTGGTGTGATCTGTGTACACATATCTATGTGTGTGTGCAGTTTGAGAACACCGATGCATAGTTTCAAATGAAACACTGCTTATCAACCCATCCTTGTATGAAAATGGTATCTGTGGATGCAGCATATCACCCTTGGGCAGGTGTATCCCTGGGAGGGGAGATAAGCAGCGTGGGCTGGCTGGCCACATGCACAGCACTGTGCTCCTCTCTTTCAGTAAACAGGAGGAAGGAGAGATCCAGGGCACTTGGTTGACAAGCACTAAGACCTCTCCTGTAGTTTTCTACCTAAAACACTGCACGGTTTTTCTCACTGGAATGCTTCTTTTTTGCCACTTGAAGTACTTGTGGCTTATTGTTTTGATCTTATGGAAAAATAAAACCCAGGTTTAAAATTTAGCAGGTAGCCAATGCACTTCAGATAGGCAGCTCTTTGGAGTCAGCCTCCTCCTCTAGAGTAGCCACCACGTGCTGTGATTTATAATTAGATCTGGTCTGACCTACTCATGGACAGTGGAGTGGACACAAAAGCCAGACCAGACAGTCCAGGAATCAGACCTGGTCCCTCCAGTTCCAAGTACTCTCAGACCTTCCCCATACTCCAAGTCCCTCTTCCTCCAGGACTTCCCATTCCTGTCCTCATCTCCTAATCCTTCTGTGAGCTCATGGGTGTCAGGTCAGGAATTTATTCCTCTCAAAAGCACGAACACTTGAGGAAGACACTCTTTGGGAATACCACTTCACATCCATTAGGATGGTTATCATCAAAAAACAAAACCAATGTTTATGAACCATTGGTGGAACTCTAAAATGGGGCAGCTATTGTGGAAAGCACTGTGGTATTCCTCAAAAAAAAAAAAATGAAATGCAGAATGACAATACAGCCCAGAAATTCTATTTTTCATGCCTCTCCAAGAGTCCAGAGCAGAAACGTGACCAAAGATTCATCCACTTGGGTTTGTGATGGCAGTGCTCACAACAGCCAAGGGAGGGAGACACAGGTGTCTGTCCACAGATGGATGGGTAGCAAGAATGTGACTGTCTGTCTGAAGGAATGTTATTCCATCTTAAAAGGAAAGCAACTCTGATGTGGGCCACAGCACAGACAAGTCTTGCAGGCATTTTACACTGTGGGGAAGTTACACAAAGTATGAAGTGCTAGTGCTTAGTGGGTACAGTGGCAGGGAGCGTGGCGCTGGCTGCATGACCATGTGGATGTCCTTCCTGTCACAGAGCTGAACACTTAATCATGGCTAAAACCACACGTGTTGTTACCCACATTTACCACAATAATAAAGGATACCCTTGAGGTACCTCAATCTTGACTGGAGTTTTGGCTGAAGAGGGATTTCGAGCAGTGTAGGAAGGGGGTCTCCTTCTTTCAGCAGCTGTGGGTAGGTGCCAAGCTGAATTGCACACAGGGCTGGGAGTGCGACACTTTATCTGGAACTATGAAGCAGAGTGGGAAATGCTGTCAGAGGACAGGGACCGCTGGCACACTGGAAATGACTGAAAGGAGGACCTGCCCAGACCTGCAGACAGCACCTGTACAATTCGTGTGGGGCACATGGGGCACGGTGAGCCCAGCCAGCAGACTGTCCCTCCTGAAGAGAGGCCGCAGTGGGGGCTGGCGGGGGCTGGTCCGCCAAGTCAAGGTTGCAAGCTTCCATGTGTAGAGAAGACGTTACCATAAAATTGGGGTCTTTGACATATCAGGGCTTGGTGTTTTCACCAAAGGAAACATGCAAGACTTTTTCCCTCAAGCCACAGACAGGAATTCTTGTTGATAGTGCTCGTTGGCTGGTTGCCAAATGCACAGCAGTGACCTGGAGTGGGCACAGGCCCCACAACACAGCTTTTCTTTGAAAGGTGGCGGCACCCTTCCTCCCAGCCCTGCTCAGATGAGGCAGGGGGCCTACTTTCCTTGACATTTCCCATTATGTATTATAGAGGGAAAAGAGGGGGTTGAAAATGAGAATAGAGTCCTTGATTCTTTCTTTGGTTTAATTTTAACATCACTAAAATTATATATGGCTCAGGATTGGGTTGTTTTTTTTTTTTTTAATTTTCATTCCAGCACCTTCTGCCATCTCAGGAGGAAGAAAGGCCTCATGGTCCAGTCCAGCCATGGACCTGGGCAGAGCTATGGCCTTGGGGACTCAGGAAGGACTCTGGAAGCAGCTTCTCGAGCACCAGGACTCTCCATGTTCTGAGCAACATTCTTTTTAGCAAGTTGAGCCTCGGTATTTAAGCCATTTCTCCTGGATGTGTCACAACTTCCCTTCCTGGCACTACATCCTCAGCCAGATGAGCACTAGGTAGCCAAGTATTAAGCACCACTTTATATTTCCATTTCTCTGAGTGTCAGCACTAATAAGCCACAGCATCGATATGCGCCTTCCGAGTTGAAGGCACCAAGCAGAGGCCTCCAGAAAAAGCCACAGGGTGAAAATAAGTTAACGATATAGTGCTTCATAGAAATTGTAGGAGGCTTGACACGAAACAAACAGCAAAGAGAACCCGAATGTCTACAACTGAATGATGCATTGTATAACATGGGAAGAATTTTAATCAAGTTAAAAGGGTATTTTTTTACTCTTCAATTGAGTAAAAAAAAATGTTTAATGTTTAAAAAATAAACACAGAAAAACACCCCCTCTAAAGCCTACTTTTAATCTAAGCCTCAGGGAAAACATTATTAGCATTTCAGCGTGTCCTTTTAGTATTTTGAATGTTTATGAGTGTGTGGTTGCATAAACCTGTGTTTTCAGAGACGTACAGGAACAAATCGCATTTTGCTACTTGTTTTATTTTTACTTAGCAATAGATTATAAATATTCCCCATCTCAAATAATACTATCCTTTAAAATTATTTTAATGAACGTGCACTATTCGCAGCCATACATTAGAAAAGCAGCCCCATAATTTCCTTTGCCAATCCCCCTATTGCTAGAAATTTAAATTATTTCCAGTGTCTCGCTTGCATAAGTGAGGCTAAGATAAATGTGCTCACGCGTGTATCTTTGTGCAACTTTATAATTGCCTCATTAGGACAGAGTCATAGAAGCAGGGGAAAGTCTCCCGACTTCTCATTCAGGACAATGACTAACTCACAGAACAACTGGAGCAATAGCACAGCCAATGCCTTAGCCCCTTCAATCTGGAGTCACCAGTCGCTGACGCTTGCCCACACTAACTTTCCTCTCGCTTCCTCCCTCTCCTACCTCCTTACATTTCACCTCATGTGCTTTAGCATCTTTTTCTTAAAAGCATGAATTTCTGTAAACCACAACACATTCGTAAACTCAGAAAAAAAACTCATATCAACACCACACCATTATCTAACACCCAAGCCATGTTCCAAGTTCCTCAACTGTTCCAAGGACACCTATTGAATTTTTTCTACTCGGCAGCCAATAGAGGACCGTGCTTTTCATGGAGCTGTTCCACATCTGCAGACTCCTTTAACCTGATCAGTTACCCCAGGCTTTTTGTTTTGTTCTGTTTTTCACAAAATTGATAGTTTCCAGGCCGGTTGCCCTGTGGAGTGCCCTCAATTTAGATTTGTTTGCTCAAGATTGGATGCAGTTAAACTTGTTTGGGCAGCATGGTGGCTAGGTGACATGTGTCTTCAGAGCACCACTTTGGGAAGTGGCAATGTCACTTCATTTCAACATTGTTGGGGTCACATCTGATCATTTGGTTAAGGTGTTGCCTGCCAGGATTTTCTGAATATAAATGCACCATTTTCCTTTACAACTAAAAGACAACGTGTGATGTGTGAGGGGCAACTTTTTTTACATTTTGTTTCTGTGTTGTCACGCTCTCTCTGGAGAGTTTGGATGTCTCCTAAGCAACAAATAGGAGTTTGGGCCAGTTATTGGGGAAGGATACAGGACAATTGGCTGAAGCTCTTGGTATTCCTAAAAGATAAAATCATTAAATATGTTTGAGGATGTGTACACACTTCCGCTTTGTTCAAGGAAACCAGGAGCTGCAAGTGGTCCACCCTTGCTCTCTTGATATAAGAGGTGAATGCTGGTGCGTGTGATGCTGGTGTTGCTTCTGGTTTCCAATAACGCAAGCATCCAACAAAGAAAAGAACCCAGGGCTGCTACAATTTGGTCTTGGGTTAAAAAATAAAAACACATGGTTTTTAAGGTACCCTCTCACAGCCGCATCTTCAACTGTCAGCTCCCCTTATTTCTCCCAGGAATCCCACCCAACCATTGCCTCCCCTGGCCATTTCCATCTTGCTTCCTCCAAGTTCACATGATCCCTGACTGTCCCTCTGATCTCTGCCTGTCCTGACTTTTGGATTGGCACCTTGTTCCCCTTATTCAAATACTGCTGAGTTCTCATTCCCCATGGCTCTCTCCAGACCTGGAGTCCTGACCGGCAGGTGGCTCTCTCCCTCCTTCTGGGATCTGATCTCCATGCCAAATTCTGGCCCAAACGACACTGACCCAAGATACTGAAGGGGGGGCTGAGCCCAACTAATATGGTCAAACTATACTTTCTACATTATGAAGTAAACAACATAAAATGAGACAAGGTGGAAAGCTGCTGGATTTCCAAAACTTAGTCCTAAATTTTCCTTTTTTACAAACAGGAACAGAGAAAGACTTCCTGGTTGTTGACCTGAATTTCCCGTATTAGACCACGGAACTCACTGGAAGTCTTCCAACACTTTGCAGGTGTCAGAGTCTGAGTAGACAACATGAGAGGCATGGTTTTCTCCTTTTTGTTCTCCTCCAGGGTCAGGTACTCCACACACAACACCCCTTATTCTTTCTACCCTGAATTTTCACTTACTTTCCCCTACTCAGCAAATGGTCCTAACTGCCAACTCTGAAGCCCAGGCTGATGTCCTGCCCGTGAAGCAAAGTGTGTCACAATGCCAAACTGCCCTTCTGTGCCAGGGTCTCTGATTCTCTGTGGCCTGACATGGGGTCCTTGGGTCTCTGACTCCTCTAGTCCAGTTGTTGACCTATCCTTCCTGCAGACTTCCCATCTGCTGACACTGTGCCGACTTCCGATTCAGAATACACATGGTTCTAAGCTGGTTGACTTGTGAGTATTCTAGAAATAGGTGACTAACTCATGGGCAAGCAGTTATCCTGATGATGTCATTTTCCATTCTGAGGATAATGAGCCAAATACTTACGGCCAATTCTTTCATATCCTCAATAAACATGAGTTAGCAAACTTCTCTGAAAGACCAGGCAATAAATATTTTAGGCTTTGCAGCCAGAAGGCAATATCAAATTTATCTAATAAACATTATTTAATAAGAAATAAGATAAGAAATAAACTGATTTCTATAAATTTTTTATAAATTTCAAATTATAATAATCGAATCCTCTTTCTTAAGTAGTTCTACTATTACAAAGAATGAAATTTTTCTTTGAGGAGTAGGCAATGTTTCACTTAATTGAGAATCAAAGTTTATGTTCCCTATCAGCAAAATCAATTGCAAATGTTCATCTGTTAGTGTTCACCTGGAATGAGATTTGATGTGCTTTGTCTTGAAGATGTTGTTACACATGGACAGGAACTGTCAAATACTGATATAAATCCATGGATATTTGATTTTAAATGAGGGTATTCATCACTTGAAAAGGATATTTTCAAATTCTATTAGAGTTTTCTCTCGATAGTTTTAGTATTTTACTGTATTTCAAGTAAATCACTTCCATTGAAAGTTAGCTGCAAGCTACTCAACTACACAGTTAAATGAATTTTAAAATATAGACATTTCCTTTTCCTTTGCATTGAGGTCTAAAAAATGCCACTGATACTATAATTTGACCTTAGAAATTATATCTACTGAAGAACTGTATATAAACAGAAATTTCACTTTTTACTTTAGCTTTTGACATCATTGCAAATGTATAAAGTGACTTGATCTTATTTGTGACCCAAGCATTAATTGTTGTCAAAATGACTTTACAGCAAAGTAAGTTTCACACAAAAGCACTGTTTTACCTTGTAATTTTAGGTTTGATTTATTTTTAAAATGTTGTCAAGTCTACAACAAAACTAATTTCAAAACCATGCAGTTTAGTGGTTGAAAGTAGTTCTTCTCGTTTAGAAAAATTTTAATCACGACCCTAAAACTGTTTTAGTGCATAGCCATCAAACTGCCATGTGGTAAAACAGGTCAAGACATTTAACTGTCATGCCTGACAACATTTACAGAACTAACAATGGTTAATCTACAAAAGCAAATGTAATTTAACATTGACTTCATTTGTTCAAAAATTCATGGTATATTCAAATATGAATCTTCATAAGCTATGTAGATTTGTCTACCTGAGACTTTTCCTGTCCCACACATCTTTTTGCCATCATCAGCTGTAACATCTTATCAGATTCCACTTCAGGTTGTACTCAGTGGTTTCTCATCTCTGTAAGCATAATCTCATCATATGTGTTCTAAGAAATTTATTCATAGAAGCTACTACTTCATTGCTTAAATTGTGCACTAATTTCTAAAATAAATAACTGAGCAATATTGGTAACATCTTTCAACTCGTTAAGAACCACAGGACAATATTCAGAATCACTTGTTTTGTTTTTTGACTATTCACATTGGTTTTATTTTTTTTTAGGTTGTCTATCCTGAAATGATATCATGGCCCACTTTATTTTTTTTTCTTGTTCATTGTATATATTTTTTTAAAAAATTTTATTCGATAAACATGGTCTTACATTTAGGAGGGATTTATCGTCAATCAAGAACAAAAATGTAATGACAGAGCAAGCCAATATTGGTGCCAGACCATGGTTTCCCCCCTTTGGGTTCCCCATGGTTCCATGTTTCACTCTACTTAAGCCCCAAGTTAACTGGACTTCTCCTGGAAGTCGGAGGTTCCCCTCAGATTAGATTCCCCCATACTACCTCCCTCTGGTCTCCTTGATGTCCTTCCTATTCCCTGCCCCGCTCCCTATATCCCCCAGGAACCTAGGCAAGGTTCCCCATGATTGTGTAAAAATTCATACATCACATTGGTTTTAAATTCCTCAACTCTTCACACACTATTCTTTTTTTTTTTTTTGAAGAGAGGACAGTGAGAGAGAGAGAGAGAAAAAATCAATATTTATTGAGTTTTTCACATGACTTTCGTTGCTCTGACACTTAGTTGTGTTAGTGGGTGCTGGGGTTTGAACCTGTGTACTTGTGCATGCTGAGCAAGCACCATAACCATCGAGCCACACTCTAGCCCCTTCACACACTATTCTTGATCAAAGACTAATAGTCTTAAACAACTTGATTTTCTCTTGGCATATTCCTTGGGCTTTCAGTCAAGCAATGTAATTAATTTACCATTAGTAAACAACTTTCCTTGCTTGGCCAACAAATGACCCACTTGGAAATTTACTTTGTTTGTAGCTCATGTTCCTTGTTCCTTTTTGTGAAGAAATTCTGCTTTGATAAGATATTTTAAATTTTCTAAATTTTTAGGAATTACTTTCCTGTGGGTTAAGAACAGTGAGTGCTTACTCTGAATACAATAATACCTATTGTAATTTTTAGTACAGCTATTTTGACATTCTATCACAAATATAATCCTTTGCCATCTGCTTGAATAAGAAAATAACCAACACTCTACTCTGTCTTCAGTGTGACTTTCAAAGTCCACATTTTTCTTTCCTTTTTTTAACATGGTAGTGTGCGTTTGGTAGTAAATGAATAAATGTTAGGCTTGATATAGCACTTGAGACACAGCTGAGGTCCAAGTTCACTGTGATGCATAATGTGATGAGCAGGAGCATAAGCAATGGGAGTCCTCATGTGGTAAGTCATAGTTACACAGTTCTGCCATTGTTGCCCCAAAGCACAGTTAGCACACAAGTGAATAAGCATGATGATACCTCAATAAAACTTTATCTATCATCCCTGGAATGTGAAGTTCATATAATTTTCAGGTGTCACTCTTTCACTATTTAAAAAAAAATACTACTCTCAGCTCATGAGCCATACCAAAACAGATGGTGAGCTACATTTGGCCCACAGACCACAGTTTACTGACCCCTAACTTAAAGCAAACAGCAAGTAAGCAAGCAAAAGTTAATACAATATAGTAAATGCTGTTATAATATCTTTGCTAAATTGGGTTTTTGATGATCTAATACAAACCAAGCACACAGCAAAAACAAGAAGAAATAGGAAATCAGGGGGCCACTGTCTAATCCAATTCCTACATTCAAGAAATTGTGCTATGCATCTGCCAACAGGCCCTCATGTCCCATAGTGAATGATTACAGACATTTAAGAATAACATAGGGGCTGGAGCAGTGGCTCAGTAGTTTTAGCACTTGTCTGGCATGCACAAGAACTTGGTTTTAAACCCCAGCACCATATACACAACTAAGTTTTAGTGAAACAAAGGCCACATGAAAAACATAAATAAAATTGATTCTTTCTCTCACTCTCTCCCTCTCTATATAAAAATAAAAAAGAATAAAATACTTTGCATTTTCTGTTTTTTTAAATGGCAACTAAATTGGTAGTTCATAAAATGTTAATTTATTATAATATCTCTAGTTAATAAACAGAACTATTCAATATTTTTTAAGCCTAGGGATTCCATGGTAAAAAGTACTAAGATACTTAGGGAATCCATGAGCCTGACAAGTTTGGGAACCTCTCATGGGGACTGTGACTAAGTCAGGACCAGCTCCTTACAGCACAGGTGGGGCCTCTTAGGACGGCCAGTGCCCTCCCACTCATCCACAGTGAAGGAGCAAGCATCCCTGGGCCTGAGACTTTTCTTTTCTGATGACTTAGTCTCTAGGTAAATAGAAACAACCAAAAGAAAGTGAATACTAAGAACAGAAAGAGAAGTACATTGAAAGTTGGAGTTGGGGCCAAGATGTCCGCGTTGCTGAGCTTTGGTCTTTCCTTTCTCTGGATTCCATCCTCTCTGTGTTGCATGTGCCACCATCGCTGACCCCAGACTTGTTTGTTGATTTGCTTAGACTATTACAGTGGAATTGAGCTTTATTGAATTCTCAGCATGAAAACAATCCTTGCTGAAAGCACAATGGCGTATAAAAGTATCTCTTCCTTCTAGAGGAGTGATGTAAGTGATCTCCATGAGTGGGCTGCAGGAAGCAGGGCTGGGACATGCCGCTGGCCTCGTGCTACTGGAGCATCCTGGACGCTCCCGTCCCCTCTACCACCTCAGGAAACATCCTCTGCCACATGAATCACTTAAACACACCACCAGCCCTCTCCCTAGACTGTGCACACCTGCTGTCCATCAGATAAAAAGCTATTCTTCCAAGAGCAAGCATGAGACCCCTTGACCCCTGAAGTCAAATAAGTGACTCCTCCTTTTGCACCGCCCCTGAAGCCCACGCCACCTAACCAGCTTCGCCATAGCCGTAGCAAATCTCAGTCTTCTGCTCGCATTTCCATCGCCTCCATCAGGCTTTGGCTTTTTGGAAAATGAGCCTCCTCTTTTATCTCTGTCTCACTGCTGCCCAGAACAGCCCTGGCTCACAGGAGATGCTGGATGGATAGCTGCTGATGGGATAAGTAAGTGGCTGAGTGGTGACCGCCACTGTGCAGGTGGAGACAGCTGTGGCCAGGGCTCCCGGCTTGCTGTAGTGCCCCAGCTTCCAGCACTCCTTTATGAGCACAACTCCACCTGGCTTTTCTAACAACCCTCGGAACAAGTATTCTTATCACCAGTTTAATAGAACTCCTAAAATAAAATGTAAAACAGCTTGAGAACAAACCAAGGACACATAGTTATCAACTGGCAGATAGGAAACTTGAAGCCAACCCCAGGGAAGACGGTCCACATCCTTCCCTCCATATGACATTTGCTTCATCAGACCTGGAGTGCCATGCCAGCCAGCTCTTCCCCCACCTTGGTCTGAGGGGCAGGGGAATGTTCAGTTGGGCTCTTTGGTTATAATCAACAGAAACTAACGCAGACTAACTTATGGAAAGTAGAGCATATTACCAGCATGTTGGGAACTCATACGATCTGTGACAGGCTAAATGTGTATGCAGTCCCCCAAGAGAGATGCCAGAGCCACAGCTCCTGCCTTGCAGCAAAAGCAGACCTGGCAGGACACCCAAGCCAGGACAAGGCCACTTCAGTGGTTTTGTGCATTCTCGAGCCACTCTCTCAAGAGTCAAATCCAGGAGATGGTCCAATTGGCCACCAGCATCTCTAGCTGGATGTGGTGGAAAACGACCCAGCCATGTCAGCTTCACTAGTGGGAGAAAGGCACACACACTACTGACCCCCAAAACTGCATAAAGCATGGGGTGAATAATTCCCCAAAAGGAAGTGAGGGTGGAATTGGGAGCTGGTCAATGTCAGAGAGCGATAAACGAATAGATATGTAAACACTCAAGGTTAACATTATTCATGTGGAACATCGTTCATAGACAAGAAGCAGAAAGCAGAATATGCTTGTGTTGATTGTTTCCCTGAACAGAACTACAGTAATCATAACTAGCAAGGTCATTGGTGCCCAAAAGTCAGGTACCAGGCACTGGGGACATAGCTCAGGAGCTGAGCATTTTCCTGATGCAGGAGAGGCTCAGTTCACCATTCCTTCTTTCCTACCTTCCTTCCTTTCTTCCTTCCTTCCTTCCTTCCTGTCTGTCTCTTTTCCAGGTTTACTGAGATATCATTAACAGATAAACATTTCTTTCTTTTCAATGTGTCAAGTGGTGTAGTTACCAAAATTTGTGGGATCATTTCTCTAAAATCCTTCCTAATTTGATAATTTCTTAACAGTAAATTCCCAGGGCTTGTGCGTTTGATTGGCAAGCTTGCTTTCAGGGTATCAGCGCACCTGATGACTGAATTTCTTCTCGGGTTAAATTCTGACTTTTCCAGAAGCTGTCAGGAGCTGCAGCCTGTGATGCCTGGCACTGGCAGAAGTCCCAGCCCTGCTGAAAGCATGATTAGGTCTCTATTTCTCCTGGACATGTAACCGGTTGTGACCTTCAGTAATTTTCCACTCGAGGTTATTTTTTCTTTGTTTGAAGGATTGCTGTGGAGTTTGTTTTGTTGAAAGCTGTTGCTGACGCTGGCTACAGCAAATGAGTCAGTTCTGGATGTTGCTCAAGTTTTTATTGATCAGTGAAATTTCAGGGGGAAATCAATAATTAGCAATTTCTTTTTCTTTCCAAAATATTGAAGAAAACAAAGACATAGGACCCGATATTTACTATTCCTGTTAGTACATAGCACTTAAAAGCTTAACCCATAGTCACTTAATCTTTCCCTGCTTTAATGAAGCTCCTGCACGGGCTTCATCATCCGGGCAATCTGACTGATGGCCACGGGACTTGCCAAGTTACCTAGCACTCAGTTGCTGGAAAATGACTGGAAAATGACTCTGGAAGGCAGTTTTAGCAGGAGGACTGCTGTCCTCTAAACTTCAACCCCCACCACCCCCTCCATCTTCTTCAGACCTAGGAGGTAAGGCTAGAGGCAAATGGGCCAAAATCCAAAGAGGGCTGCTGCAAACATTTCAACATTCACTGACTACCCATAAAGCACCCATTATGTGTTAGGTATTTAGTTGAACCACATGAAATTGCCACTTATTTTGGAGAGAGAGAGAAACAATCAATTTTATTTATTTTTCCATCTGGCCTGTTTCTCCGACACTTAGTTATGTACATGGTGCTGGGGTCTGAACCTGGGTCCTTGCGTATGCCAAGCAAGCACTGTAACCACTAAGCTACCACTCCAGCCCCTGAAATTGCTACTTTGGTAGGTGGAAGTCATTCAAATATAAGCAATGCTATATATTTCAACCTAAACAGAGCTGGCTGGGCTCTGCAGATACAGCAGAGAGTGACTTAGATGTAGCCCTTGCCCTGTGGCAGGAAAAATAGACATCAAACTTTTTCCCATTAGACATCTTTAATGACAGCAGTGGGGGTTGCTAGGAAAGCATGTGAGAGAGGAACTTTAAAGTAGGGGTTTGGGGCAGAGGTGACTGGGGAGCACAGCTGAGAGCCAGGAACGCAAGCTGAGCAGAGGCTAGAGTGGTGTTTCAGGCTGAGCCCCCCGAACCCAGGGACTTGAGGAGGTGTGCAATGACCAGGAGGAGGAAGACCAGATGTTGGGACACATCAGGGAACCATGTGAGTCTCTGCGAGGCAGCAGCCCTCCAATAAGTTATGAATTCCAAATATCTCATAATGGGGCTTCTCTCTGGAGTCAAGAAAAGCGGCGTGGCTGATGGAAAGACCGAATGGAATTACATACGACGTCAATAGCTTGGCACTAAACTGTCTCCTGGAATTCATTCAGAGTTTACAAAATGGGGGCTTAAGGCCCCATCTGACTTGGGAATTCCACCCCTTGCAGATTAGACTGCGGAGATTGCCCAGGTGTAATGAACAGAGCAGGAGGAAGCCGGAAGCAATCTAATGAGACTCACTCTGCAGCTTCAGGCTGAGGTTTTTCATCCAATACATGTTTGGATCTATTGTTCCCCAGGTGAATTAATCCCCATTTCCTGGCTTAAGACATTTCCTTTCCTATACAGCTTTCTGATCTCTAGAATTGGTTTTATTTCGTGGGTGCCATTGTTGAAGATGTTTGCCTACGCGGGGCCTCCAACCCAAGTCTACACATTCTTCTTCCTGAACTCAGGTTCGCTTCAGGGTCAGAAGCTTTCCTTCTTTAGGAAGGCTGCATAACCAAGTCATTGGAAATAAACAAACTAAATGGCGGTGCTTTGGAGAGTGTAGACCAGGCCGTATCCTCAGGGCTGAGCCACGGCTCTGCGCCAGGCCCTTGACAGCTCCAAGTCACTCACTGGTCATTTTAAAAAAGGAAGATAATAAACAACGTCTGTGTAATAGTGTTTCAGGAACAGTAAGTGTGACAGTGTGCAACAGTGTTCACTTAATAAGAAGCTTGGCACAGGCATGTTTAAGAAACAGCCATCATCATTTTGTTGAGTGTTAAGTGCAATTCCCCTTCATGGTTTTTCTGAATAATGTAATAATAATTACCTTTACTGAACATGTTCTGTTAGGATAGACCCTGCTCTGAAATTTTTACATATAGTGCCTCATTATTTTAAACCCCTTCAAGATTGATCTTAATTTATCAGTCTTGCAAATGCCTTTTAGGAGTACCGTTTTTCCGAGCCAGAGAGACCCGAGTTCCAGTTCTGATTCCATAAATTACTGGTAGGGAGACCTTGGCCAGTTTTTCAGTCTCTCTGGGTCTTAGATCCTCATTTGAAAAATAAGTTATATTAATCATAGGCCTATACAAACCGTGGGAATTGAGTGTGATGTATGTAAATTACAAAACACAACTCTTAGTGCACAATAAGCTTCAACAGATCACAGCCACCTTTATTATTTCTGCAAGGAAATGGAAACTTTGAAAGTGAACAGCCTGCCCAGAGCAACAGAGCTGGTAAGTGTCAAAGCCAAGATCCCAGTGCAGGCTTCAGTGCAAAGCCTGTTCTTCTCAGGACACAGGATGAGTAAGTAGACTGAATGGGGTCTCTCTAAACACTGAAGCACTGTCTGCTGGGTATGAGTAAACTCATGAGCCATGGTCATTCAGCTACCATGCCCACTCACAGAGCCATCTATCATAGCTCCAGGCTTTCGTTAAGAGAAGCTGGACCAGTGAGAAGCCATGGAGATAAACACACTGGACAAGAGTTAGCCGACCTCGTACAGAATCCAGCATCCTAATGAAAGTGATGTGAACACACTGAAGAAGCAAGAACTTTTCTGCTTAGAAGAAGACATGATATCTTTCAAATAGGGTTTTTCTGACTTTTAATGTCTTTGTACATTAACTAAAATAAAGACAAGTCAATATTGAACACATTTTTGCTCATTACTTATTTCATTTTTTTAAGACACAGGGATAGTGAGAGAGAGAGAAAGAATCAAATTTTATTTAGTTTCTCATGTGGCCTTCATTGCTCTGACACTTCATTGTGTACGTCGTGCTGGGGTTCAAACCTGTGGCCTTGTGCATGCCAAGCAAGCACGGGAACAGCTGAGCTTCCGCTCCAGCCCCATTATTTATTTCAAGTATGTGTAGCTGTGGGCAGGTGATGTGTTCAACAGCATGCTTCCCTAAAGTGTGAGCTTGAGTTGAGAGCTGCTTTTCTCATAAAATTCGAGCACAGTGCTTGTAATAAGCAAGCCCAGTCACCGAAGAAGGCATCCCTGCCCCGGTGCTCGTGATTACTGGAAGATGCTACTTATTATTTAAGGAATCTACCAGCTCGCTGCTCCCAGCTTGAAGAAAAGTGCATTATTAGGAAACGAAGGAGACTAATGCAGGAGCAGTCATCCTACCAGACACTTACCCATGTCTTTTGTTCATCAAATTCCTACAACAATGTGGGTAGAAATGCAGGGCAACTGGCTGTGTGTCCAAAAGCACATAGAGGAAACTGAAGCCAATCCCATCATTTTTCAACAGAAGGCAAGTATCTGAGTGCTTGCAGTGCTGTCCAGAGAAAAGGGTGTTCTCAGTAGCAGATTCTGATACCTACAGATTATTCTCCAGAGTGAAACTGGAGATTTCAGTCCCCAAGTGCCCTGCCCATGGGTCATCACCTGCTGGGATTCTCTGGGCAAGTCCTGCTCTCCACAGCTCCCCACCAGCCCTCCCTAGGAGGGGACACGCCATCCCCCTTGGTCGTTCTGCTCTAGAGGCTGATTGCTAAATGCTCACTCCAATTCATCCACCACCTAATGGTTGGTTTGATCACCCAGAGGCAGTCTTTTCCCTCTGAGAGTTCCCCAGAAAAATAGGGGTTCTTTCCCTGTGGCAGCCCTCCCATCACTCTGTGGCAGACTCCTGTCCCGGTAGCAGGCCTTCCCGTCTCGCCTTCATCTAGGGCAGTCTCTAAGATGTGTGTCATTCATTAGTACAAAGTCAGATCCCACGTGGAGCAGCACACATATGTCAGCAGTTCTGTAAAGAAGTCAGCTGGGCTGGAGTGGTAGCTCAGTAGTCACGGCACTTGTCTGGCATGCACGAGGACGTGGGTTCGAACCCCAGCATCACATATACAGCGAAGTGTTGGAGCAAAGGAAGTCATGAAAAACCAAATAAAATCGATTCCCTCCCTCTCTCTCTTTCTTTGTTTCCCTCTCTCTCTCACTATCCCTCTCTCCCTTTAAAAAAAATTCTTTAATTAAAAAAAAGAAGTTGGCTAATATTTATGAAGTTCCTATGTGCCCAGAAACTAGGAACACCAGGCTAAATGTCAAAGGTTATCTAGACTCTGACTCGAAGACGAATGGAGTCCCCTCTGCCCTCCCAGAGCACACAACCCCTCCTCAGGAGATCAAAACCACCTGAGGGAGGTCTGTTTTGGGGGTATAACAGAACAGGGCATCGGGCTCAACAGTCCTAATGTGATCTAAAACTGTCATGACAGCAAACAAAACCCTGTGCCTAGGGAAGAGAACTATCACCTTGTTGCCTGGAGACATAGAGAGCTGGGCCCCCCACTCAGTCTCTGCTAACACCCCCAAGGCAGGAGGGACCCTCACTGCTGCTCAAGGCAGGACTTGGAGGCCCTGGCACCATGATGTCCCTCAGGTCCTGAGTTTCCTAGCCATCTGCCTTCTTCCACGCTCAGAGTCTTCTTCTGTGTTTCGTATACAATGTTCAAGGTGTTCAGTTGACTTAGCAGGAAGGACAGAGAAGAGAGCTTCTACTTTGTGCCCTAAAAGCCACATGTCAATGCAAATCCAGCTTGTCCCTTGGGTCTCCACTTGAGGAGCACTGAAGCTTGTCTCTGCAATGAAGAGGACCCTGGGCGCTTCCTCCCCGTCCCCCTCTCAACCCTCCATCTCACAGCAAAGCCACATGCCGTAGCTACCAGTCCCTGGAAAGGTGGCTGTGCTGAGAATTGGATGAGAAACAGCCATTCGTCTCTGTGCTCTCCAACCACCCACCAGTGTGATAAGCCATATGCCATACTGTATTCCTGGCTGATAACCAACAAGGAGGAAATGAGCACATTCACGAATTACCCTGTTGATGCTCTTCAATGTGCAAATCCAAGTGTTATTTTAAGTACTATCTGTGCCAAAATAATCATTTCCCACCACTGATGCTTCATTTTGAAAACAACCTTAGAAATCGCCTTCTGTATATTGCATATTCATCTTTACATGTTTAATCTACTTTTAACCTACAATGTTTAATTTCACAATGGTCACTGACTTACAAAAATCAATTTAACATTAGCTAGCTACAAAACACACTCACCAACCTAAATGCAGAGGAAACAGAACAGTTATCACCACGGTCTACTTGGTCAATGCCTTTAAGATATATCAAATAAGAGTTGCAGAAAAAAAAATTTAAGCAGATTCAGATGTATTGGGGGGAAAATTGTCTTTGAGCTAGAAGTGAACAGTAAATCCTGACAAATATGCAATAAAAGAAAATAAAACATCCCCATAAATCAAAAAATTCAAAATCAGAGCCTAAACAGAAAGCTTGGATTTAGTCTTTACCCTCCAGGGTCTTTCAGGCTCTTCTCTGAGACCATTGATAATTGGGTTCTTGTTGTTCATTCTCATAAGCTCCTGAATTACTCAGTCTTTGCTACCATATTCTGTTAATATGTGAACCTGGAGAAGCAGTTTATAGCCAGAGACATGCCCTCGCCTTTTACACACCTTCCATACAACCCCAAACACCTGCAAGCACACAGTGGAAAGAGAGTGAGCCAATTGCCAAGTGTTAGCCAAAAGACCAAGAGGCACAGCAAACGCGCACACACACACTCACACTCACACTTTCACATGCTTACACAGCCACACGTACACTCCCTCAGTCTCACATGCTCGCACTCACATACACACATTCACACACTTATAGTTACACACACATGCTCACACACACACTCCACACTCATACTCTTGCACACATTCACTCATACATGCTCACACAGGCACACACACACTCACTCGCTCACACACTGACAACGCTACAGTCACACACACTCACTCTCACATGCTCACACTCACACATGCTCGTACTCTTGCACACCTGTGTTCATGCTCACACTCACACACTCTTGTATACACTAACACACGCTCACACATGTTCATATTTTCACACTCACAGTCATACATACTCACATGCTCACACATTTTCACTCTTGTACACATGCACTCTTGCACATACACACATTCACTCACACATGATCACATTTTCACACACATATGCTCACTTGCTTACAATCTTGCACACACTCACACATGCAGCTCACTCTTGCATGCTTGCACTCACATATGCTCACACTCTTGCAAACATGCATGCTCACACTTGTACATGCTCACACACTCACATACCCACACACATTCTCATATGCTCACACTCATACACTCTCACACTTGTTCTCACACATTAACATAATCACACTCACACATGCTCATGTTCACATACACTCTCACACTTTCACTTGCATGATCCTACACTCACACACGCTCACACACATTCTCACACCCAAGAACGTAGGCACTGGGACAGGCAGAGGGGCACAAGCAGGGCAACAAGCTGCCCATGGGCAACATGCCCCTTAATCCCTCGGGAAGTCTCCACAACAGCATGGATCTGACTTGGAGTCCTGCTGCTTGGGAAGACCCTCAGCCACAAGCACAGCAGACTAACAAAACACCTTCCCCTAGATTGTTGCCCTTTCTTCTTATTGGTTGCCTCTCCTTCAGCCTCACTGCTACTGGGTGTAAGTCGCCCCCATAACAAGCCTGCTGGTCCCCCACCCCCACCACACAGCGTCACGCGCTCCTCTCATTCGTCCACACTTGCTTGGAGTCCTTTAGTCACGAGTATGAGTGCTGAGAATGAATAGCCCAGAGGAGCTGTGGGGCTTCTTGAATCCTCTGCCTGCTGCTCCGCCCCTTCCTCCCCTGCCCAGCCTCTCCAGAAGCTCCATTTCCTCCATGAACAGCATGAACTGTGTTCCACGTGCACAGGTACAAGAGCTGAGACCACGCACACTCACACTCACATTTTGCTGAGGACACTCTCAAATAGTTTCAAGTGCACTATCCACACACTAGAAGGTTCCGGAGTGAAGGTTCAAACCCAAACTCTAGGAGTTTCTGGAGAAGAGGAATCGCCAAGTTTTACCTCTGAGAAGGGTAAGGGAGTTAACATTTCTTGAGCAACTGCTAGACCATTTGAGTACACATGAATGCAAGGGGCACCCAGGGCACCCCTCTCCACCTAGAGGCATGCTATGGGTGCCTCACATAAGTGGAATCACTTTGGGGACTGGCTTAGTTCATCTACAAGTCCTCAATGTCAACCTCATGGTAGCACGAGTCAGCGTTGCTTCATTTCTAAGGCTGAGCAAGACTACACATGTGCAAACACCACATTTTGCTTCTCCATCCATCCATCAATGGACACTTGGTTGCTTCCACCGCTTGGCTGCTGTGAACACTGTGCCCCACCTTCCACTTACACACACACACCACTGAGGTTCTCTTATCACAGCACTGGTGGAAATTGAAGCCCAGGAGAGGTGCACTCCAACATATACACCTTGCCCTCCCTGAAGCTGCCTATCTTGCATCTCTCTGAATGCACTTATCAATACCATCTTTGCTGGGCCTGCACAGGACCAAAGAGTTGCCAATGTCACCAAAGTTGGCTCATAACCTCTCTGCTAACAAGATGCCCCAGCTCCATCCCAAACTCTGAGGATTATGTTGTACATCTGGAGATGAGAGACAGATCATCAACTGGCCAGATATGATGGGAGGCCTTTCAGGGTCCTGGGGGCAAAGATCCCACAGGCCTTCACTGCAGTCTGCTTTGAAGGCAAGGGAGAGGATGGTCTGACTTTGATTCCATGCAGATCTGAGCTGAGGCCACCTGCAAACTGAGTTAACTGTGTCACCACAGAAGGGCCCAGCTTCTTCGCCTGTAAAACAAGCTTCGATCCTGAGGGCACCGTCTAACCTGGCATTCAGGGAAGAGCTGG
This sequence comes from Aplodontia rufa, assembly GCA_004027875.1. Classification (NCBI taxonomy): domain Eukaryota; kingdom Metazoa; phylum Chordata; class Mammalia; order Rodentia; family Aplodontiidae; genus Aplodontia; species Aplodontia rufa. The sequence goes on from PVKS010004168.1 coordinate 81,416, forward strand.
GCAGAGTTCTGCAGCAGAGTGCTCTGCCAGCTGCAGAAGCTCCATCTCATCACTAGTCACTGCTACCACGGCTGCCGTCAGCCACTGCGTCTTCTCTCCTCTCCACATGCGTGCTTCCTGCTTCGTTCTGCACACTGGCCCCTCTGTGTCTTCTGCGGCCCTTGTTCTGGACACTCCTGACTCCACCGCTCTGGGCAGCAGAGTGTGGACACAGGGGCCCAGGTTCTGCAGCCAGACCTCCTGAATTTCCATGTGAGGACTGCGGTCCCTCACCAATCACTGAGTTGCTCAGGGAGTTTCCTCAAAGCAAAACAGAGCTATCATGTACCTGGAATCTGGTGAGGATGAGAGGGGCAGGCACTGGGAGATGCCTGGCTGCTGCCGGCCGCTCCTGTGCGAGCCCTCAGTCCTCCAGAGCTTTTCCGAGGCCATTCCCACCTGCAGGCCACATCTCTCATCATCTGGTCTGAGGTCAGCTCACAGGACAGCTCCTTCACCAGGCCCTTCTCTCCCTCCTCCACCATCTCCCTGTTGGATAGTATCTTCTTTCCATAGTCTGTGAGTTCCTGGAGAAAAGAAACTGTGTCTCTGTCATCTACAGTCTAGCCCTGGGTCTGCATGGGGTGTAATAAATCAATGAACGAATTCGTGAATGAGGAGCAAGTGAAGGAACTCAACTCTCCTGGTGCTATTCATACCTCACCATGACTTCCCTGAGAACAAAGCCATCATCTGCCCCTGGATGTGTTCCAACAGCGAGGAGAGGCCCCGTCCATGGCAGCCCAAGTGAGAGCCAGCTGACCTCTCTTCTCAGCCAGAGCCTGGGTGTGGTACACTAATGGGACAACTCGGAAACCAGCATGTGGGAGCTGTCCCAGGCGCTACTAGATGCCATAAGCGTGGGTAGGGAGCACACACGGCAGCCACCACATACTGCTTCACCTGTGGGGAGCCAGTCTGCTCCACTCCGACTCTGCTGCCCAAATCTTTAGACTCGATCCAGAATCAAAGAATTCAAACACCTGCTCTGTAGGGAGCAGGAGAAAATCTTGCAGAACACATCCAGGACATTCTCTCTGCAGTGATACACCCCACATGCGCACACACATTCACATGGTGATCAGGAAAATCCCTCCATGCCATCTCCAGAGCAGAGCGTGCACCTGCACGTGTGCGCTTCTCCCGCAGTTTGTCCTCCGAATCCCTCCCCAGGACAGCGTTGCGCAGCAGAGTCTTGCGTGTCATGGGAGGGAACGTGGTCCTTCCAGTATCCTCTCTCAGACATCACAAGTCAAACCCCCAAAACATAATTATGATGTTACTTGATAGGCCAATTAAAATATTCTCGTTTTTACGTTATGAGAAAAAACATCTTAAATAGTTGCTTTTTACGTTGATTGGCACCAGGAAATCTGAATTTAAAAAACTTTTTTAGCTTTTAAATTTTATTTTTCTCTTTATTGGTGAATTGTAAGTATTGGTAACAGTAGTATTCATTGTTCCATATTCACACATGCACACAACACAACAATATAATTTGCTCAATTTCTTGCACTATAAATCCAGTGTTGGGTTACAAGTCCACTTGCCCCTCTCATCTTCTTCCAGCCAGATTGCCATCTCACTCCCGACCAACCTCAGTGGAGGCTGCTCAGGGCCAAGCCTGGACATAGAGGTCCTGGCAAGGAGGCAGCTGAGCCAACACAGTGGCCAGTGCTTGGCAGAGGAGGCTGCTGGTGAAAGCCAGGCTGGCCCAAGAGGCAAATGAAGACAGACTGATGGAGATGGGCAAGGAATGGGGCCCAAGGAGGCATGACAGAGCCCACAGAGCCAAAGAGATGGCCCAGGAGCAGAGAAAGGAGACAGGCTGCAGCCAGACAGGGACAGGTCCACACCTCAGTCCTCCAGGGTGAGCCCTGCTGACCTACATGCCTGGCAACCTGGGCAGCGGCAAACAGAATGAACAAGGCGCCCCTTTGCCAAGTGCAGAGTCAAGAAGAGACAGAAGTCATTTAGTAAAGAAAATTTGAGAAGCAACTGTAGACCACAGAAGCTCATGCCTGCAGATCCCCCAGGATGGACCCTGAGCCACCAGGAAGACGTGTGGGAGTAAGACCAGAAGATAAAATTTCACGGAGACCTTTGTAAGGGAAAACATTCCCGTCTGCACATTTTATCCTTATCTCCAAAGTATTTCCTAGTCTTACTTCATGCTTAGGAGAGAAAGACCTTGATGAGCTCAATCAGGAGAAAGAAAAGTCAAAAGTCAACTGCTGCAGAGAGAACATGAAATCAGCTGAGATGGAGGTAGGAAAATCAATTACACAAGAACCAAACAATAAACTTAGAGTATGGAGAATTATTCTGAGAATAAAATTTTTCTTTTAAAAAACCATACCAAGTTATTCCTTTGTATCCTCCCAGGAAACATTTTTAAGAAAAAATGAGTGTTTCTTAGTGATTCATTTTGGTTAAAATATTGAAAAGAGTCTATACTACAGAGAAAATTAGCTTTGTCCTGATATTCGCAGTAAGAATACAGATTGAATAATAACAAAACTGTCTCATTAATGTATAAATCTTTAAAAATAAATGTGTTATGGGCTGGGAGGGTTGCTCAGTGGTATAGCCCTGCCTAGATGGCTGCCTAGGCCTAGGGTTCCACCTCTAGGACTGCAAAAATAAACAAATAAATCAAATATGTTTGAGCTCTAGGTTCAAACGAGAGGGGAGGAAGAGCTTGGCTGGCCCTCATCCTTGACCTGGCCCACCTGGTTAAGAAACATGGACCGAAGATGCTCACCTCCAGCCCGCGGTGCACACGACCCCAAAGTCTGCCTCCCTTGCACCAGGTCCAGGTGTCCCTGGCCTTGCCTGGCCTTCCTTCTGGTTCTGGGAGGGAGTGCTCAGCAGTCAGACTTTACTCTTGACTAACATGGACATACAGCACAGGACAGTGACAATGGCCTCCAGGCCACTTCTGCCACTCAGTCGTTTTGACCAAGTCCCCCAGGTACCATGGTATGACTGTGCCCAGCCCCCAAGCACTCATTCACTTGTCATCATGAGACACTCAGCCAGCTTTGAAGTCAGTTTCAGAACTCTCCGTCATAAACGCCCACCTCACATTGCACTGATTCCCACAGCCACCCATCTCCACCCGCACTGGGACTCCCACCACAGAGCCATGCACCCCCTCTGCCATGGCCCTCCTCAAGGCCTAACCTGCTTCACCTCTCAGCCCCAAGGGTGTTTATCACTTCAAGCAATGCAAATTCCCTAACCACAGTTGTTCCTCCTTGCTGAAAGGCTCTGCCATTTTGAAGGAAACTCCTACTCATCCTGCAAACCCCAAAAGTGTTTCTTATGCTTGTGTTTTGCCCTGTGGAGGAGAGAAGGCACTGGTTTCCCACATGTGATCTGGTTGCTTCTCTTCCTGCAATAAAGTGTGTTACTGCCTCAGTGGGAATCCTAGTTAGAAAGACATAGTAGCTCAACCTCTGTGACACCCTGCCCCGTAATTGTGTATCTACAGCTTAAATGAAATGCAAGCTACTTCAGTTCCTTTTACAAAGGCTGGAAGGTTAACTGACATAGCCAACACAGAAGGGGCCAAAGGAGTAGACCCACCTGTTAAGACCAGAGGAAAACAACATCCTCCCTATCAGCAGCTGTGAGGAGAGATATCTCCATGTCCTTTACCTACAAGCCTCTGGCACAAAGACTGCACAGCCACCCATCCCCACCCGCGCTGGGACGCCAGTGGCTAGCCCAAGGAGCAGACAAGCTACATGAGATTTCACAAATACCTCATTCCTGTCCTGGAACACCCAAAACATTTTCTGCTCTTGCCCCAGCGTCTCACCCCCAGAGAAACCACGGGAGTCTGGAGGAGATGCAGGAAGGCAAAAGAGACTATTTATTGGATGTCTACTATGGGCCGACCTGTTTCCATCTTCTCTAATTCTCAAAAATCAAAAACCAAATCCTTCTAGATGGATGATATTTTTCCCATTGAAGGATATGGAAACTTGGAAAAGATGGAGTAACCTAGCTGGGATGGAACAGTCACTCCACTGGTGAACCAGGAGGAGAATTTGACCCAGAGGTCCAGCTCGCCCTCCACCCTGCTGTCTGCCCTGGCCCTGATCGTTCCCCATCAGAGATGAGGATATCACATGTCTGCCAATCTCCAAATGCCATCAAGCTAAAGAACCTTCTGCAAGTAAATTAGTCCAGGAATATCATCAAGGCCACTGTGGGGAGAGCGACGCCACACATCTCCTAATGGATGTGTTTATGTAAATGGGACAAACAAGCCTGATTTACATCAGCATGCTCAATATGAGTGTCGCCTGGCTTTGCGTAATGAATTTTAACCTTCAGCTTTGAGTAGGTGAAATTGAGACACAAAAGTCATAGAGGTGGAAGGAAGCATGCCTGAAGAAAAGGAAAACACCAAAAACTGAGCCCCTGCCAGGCTCCTGGGAGACTTGAAAAGAAAGCAGGGACTGTCCCAGAGAGGTGAAAATGAGAGCAGTCAAAGAGGTGACGATGGCAGGGCTGAGCTCAGTGATTCCCAAAGCTGCTTCCCACCTCATGTTCCATTGTGCAGTCACATCAAAAGGGACAGCAGTGGGGGAGTGAGGGCCGCAGGGAACCCTAAGTCCCACACCTACTTCCTGCCTTCAAAAGTCATGCCAGTCCCCCAGATCCTTGACTCAGAATGGGAGCAACACTGGCCTCCAGTGGCCTTTGCTCTTTCAGAATCCAAAGTCACCTCCTCCAGTCGATGGAGGAGACAGCTCTTCCTAGGAGAAAGGGCCAGCCCACTTAGCTGTGGATTCTGGCACATTTCTGCACTTTGAAAGCCATGCTTTCTTTTGCAGATGTTCCCAAGAGATGCTGGACGGCGAGCACTCCCGGCTTTTTTCTTTCATAAATCATCTGTTGACATCCACTTTATAAACCCAAAACACACACATACCCTCGGTCCAGCTTGAGGTGTTGGGCTGAGGTGTGCACCTGGGAACCCACCAGCTGGGCCACTGGCACCGGGCAGGACCTTTACCTCCCCCCACGAAGTTTGCTGCTGCCCCGCTCAGCCCCAGGGACCACTGATGAGCTCCCTGTCCACAGGTTACCATTGCCTTCTCTGGACTTGCGCATAAACGACGCCTTCTGTGAACACACCCACAGTAGTGCTTTCACTCCGCAGCACGCTTTGGAGGCCCCCACATGCTGAAGCAGGGAGCAGAACGCCCTTCCAGCTGCAGCTCTGTGTCCTGCGCCAGCTTGTGGCTCTGCTGCTGTGGCATGTTACACACGGGTGGCTTCACTGTAGGATGTTCACACATGTGTGGCTCCACTGGGGCAAGTGTACACATGTGTGGCTCCACTGTGTTGTGTTCCCACACGTTGGCTCCACTGTGATGTGTTTACACACTAGCCTGCTCCTTTGGGTTTGGTGCTCATGAACTCACACACCATCAACCTTCATGAACAAGTGTTGGTGTGAACACAGGTCACAGTGGCTCTCTAGTGAACTGGCGGAGTAACTTCTGGTTGGATGGTGTATGTATTTGTAGCTTGTAGGAACCTGTCTTCCAATGCAGATGCACTAACTGTGCTCCTACCAGAAATGGCTAAGAGTTCCGGTCACTCCATGTCCTCCTCGCCATGTTAAATTATTGGTTTTTCATTTTCTCCATGATGGCGGTTGTGCAGCACTGGCCCACAGTGATTTTAGTCCACACCCCAGAGCACAAGTGATGCTAAACATACTTCACTGGCCATTTGCTTGGCTTCCATTCAAATCTTGTGCTCAGTCTCCTTATTGCGTTGTCTTCTGAACCAGCAATGTTATTTACATGCTTTAATACAAGTCTTTTGTCTGGTTTATAATTAGAGAGCAGTCTCTTGCCATGTGTATTTTGACTTTTCCTTCTCTTTTCTTTTTTCTGGTGCTGTTACTTTTTTCCAGTGGTACCCTACCATTGAGCTAGACCCCAGCTCTCTCTACTTTTTATTTCAAGACAAAGTCTCACTAAGTTATTGAGGTTGGCCTTGAACTTGTGATCCTCCTGCCTCAGTCTCTGAAGTTACAGGAATTATAGGTGTGCACCACCATGCCTGTCTGCCTTTTGATTTTCTTAATGGTTTCTTTCAAAGGACAAAAATTTTAAACTTTGATGCAATCCAATTTATTGATGTTTTTATAGTTTACACCTTTTGTGCCCTACAAAATCTTTGCTTTCCCTAAGATTGCTAAAAAAATTTCTGGTTTTCTCCTAAATTATTCATAATTTTAGGGTTTACATTTAAGTCTGTGATCTAGTTTGAATTCATATTTTGTGCATGGTGTGAGGTGAGGTTTGGGGTTCCATTTTTCCAAATGGATACCCAGTTGTTCCAGCACCTTTTGCTTTTAAAACTATCCCATCCACATTGCATTACCAGGACTCCTTTACTGAAAATCCATTGCTCACATATGTTAACAACAAAGAAGTCAGCAGAGGGAAAAATAACTTAGGCTGGGTCTGTTCCTTTTTTACTTATTTACTGGTTTATATTCCCAATCTTTTGAAAAGCTTTGAAGTAACTTACCAAAATGCTTACAGCATTATACACAATGAGTAAAAACAGCTAAGAGTCAAACCAAGTCTTTTTTTAAGAGAGGGGAGAGTGAGAGAATCAATTTTATTCACTTTTCCATCCGGCCTTTGATTTTCCAACACTTAGTTGTGTATGTGGTGCTAGGGTTTGAACCTGGGTCCTCATGCATCCAGGTAAGCACTCCAACTGCTGAGCCACCGCTCCAGCCCCCAAGCCAAGTCTTTTTAGTCAGAGATCATTTCCTTTTCCAAGAGTGCCATGCTATGGGGGAAATGCTGCCCCACGCTCAAGTCTGTCACTCAGGGGGGTAAAGTCCCCACCATGGTCTAGCATTAGTGCTAACACTAAGGGTAGACTATGAGGGAAGCAGAGTCCTTTGCCCTGGAAGAGCATGTATTCCAGCAGACAGAGACCGACAATAAGCATTTAGTGGATAGGGAGATGGAAAGTTAGGGAAAAAACAGATATGAGTGAAAATTTCAGGGCCTAACCCATTCCCTGGAAAGGATTAGACCAAGCAACACAGTGGAAGAACAATTGAACAAGGGCTGCACCCCTTATGAAAAGGTAACCTCGTGGAGAAGACCCAGATGGTAGCGAGCAGTGGCAAACAGCAAAGGTAACAGGAAGTGCAGAGGTCCAGACAGGAGCTCAGTATTTCTGTTTAAGAAGCAGAAGAAATGGGCTGGAGTGGTAGCTCAGTGGTTACGGCACTTGCCTAGCACACGCAGGGATGCAGGATTCAAAGCCCAGCACCATGTACACAACGAAGAGTCAGAGCAATGAAAGCCACATGAAAAACTAAGTAAAATTGATTCTCTCTATATATATCATTCTCTCATGGTCCCTCTCTCTTTAAAAAAAAAAAAAAAAGACACAGAAAGAGGCTGGGGAAAAAAGGCACCAGGGAGACAGGCAACACTGTGAGTCGTGCCCAAGCTTGCAGGCATAATGAGGTCGGTGCAGCTTACCTGACTCTCAAGAAGCCACCAGAGCATCTCAAGCAGGGCTGGATGATCCAATTCGCACTTTGGCATGGTCAATCACAGCTGTTCTTGATGGGAGCAGAGAGACCATCTGGGAGCGGTGGGCAGGGTGGAGGCAGTGCTGGGCTGGCAGGAGAGGCAGTGGAAAAGCGGTCGGGTCCATGTGTACTCAGGTGGGAGAACCGTAGAGATGTGCTGCAGGGGGCTGTGAGGAAGAGAAAGAGGAATCAAGGTGCTTCCCGAGCAGGTGGATGGTGTGGCTAGTTATGTGGAAGTGGATGGGGCTCTGTTCGGACCACATGAAGTTTGAGACACTCAAGAGCTGTCTCACCATGGATTCTGAGTGAACAGCTTGATTGACCACACAGGTCTCCAGGAAGAGGTCTGGTGTAGACACGAATGGAGGGTTTCAGCTGGTGATGGTATTGGCAGCTGTGGGCGTGGATGGACTCCCCTAGGAGGGGTGCTGATGGATCCAGGCAGAGAAACAAGATCTTTGTGTGAACCATGGCTATGCTATGCAGCAGAGTTCAGCACCCCTAAGGATGGCATCTCCCTGCGTCTGCTCACTGTGCTGTCAGATGACCACGGAATCCTTAGTGCTTACTGGCTGCATATCAGGACTGGAATGTCACTAAGTGAGTTTCAAGGATTGTCCCCTAAGGGGATAGTCACCTTTGTCATCCTTCTTTCACAGGTAAGAGAGTGGAGCCTCAGAGAGGCTCAGTAATGTGCCCAGCACAGACAGTGTTGGTTCTGGGTCTTATGGTACTGAAGTGGGGGAGACTCAACCACCGCACATTAGTCTGTCAGTATGAGAACTGGTAGCTTACACCTGCCTCTATTCCATCTAGTTTAAAATACTGACTATAAGAAAGAAAAATCCCTTCCCCTTAAACTCATATGAAATTCTTAAAAGAACTCACTTACACTTCATTAGACAAAGTTTTTTTGCCTGTATTAACTTGGTACAAGAAAAAAATCACAAGCAAAGTAAATCAAGATTTTTCTAAAAACATTTTCATGTTTGAGTCCAACTTTCCTGAAACACTTTTTTTATCAGAGATGTCAATATCAAAATATTTTTTCACCCACAACCATCATTTAAAGAGTAGGGGATACAGTTTTCTTAAAAGAATCCAGAATTCAACTGGAAGCCATCATTGCTGGGCTCTCAGGCCTGCTTTGCCAGCAGCAAGGGCTCGTCTGCTTCTGATCCTGCCACAGAATATAGGTAGCACACCTGTTCCTCCACCTTCCTGCACAGCCTTTGGTCTACAGCAGCCATAGAAGGAGCGGCACTCGATCCTGCATCTTTCTTCCAGCAAGTGCTGCCAGGGCTCCCCAGAGCTCAGACGATGACAGTCGTGGCATGACTGCCACCTGGCCCACAGAGAGAGAAAAGCAGCATGGGCGGAAGGATGGGTCCCACTTTCAAAGATGCAGAGTGTGAAACACACGCATCCACGACTGTGAAACCATTGCCGAGGTACAGGCCCTGGGAAGATGAGCACTGGCCCAGGCCAAGGTGAAGAACCAGAAGGCTCCACACGGGCAGCCTCCTGCTTTCTGGATTTCCATCGTCACCAGTGTAACCAACCCTGCAGCTTTAAAAAACTGTGTTGAAAGACTAATTTTATTGTCGTTTTGACTATTCACATGTTTCAGCTTTTCTAAACGGAACTAAGTTGAGTGTGTGGCGTTTCGACAGCAATATTTGTGTGATGTTTTCTCGTTCCACCCGCATCTGTGTGCAGGGTTGCTGCATCGTGGAGAGGTTGAAGTATGTGCTTGTGAGTCACTGTGCACAATGATCGCCCTGGCTGTTGCCCCACATTGTTGCCAAGTGCCCTCCACACAGGTGGCAGGTGCAGCTACCCGGCTGTTTCCCTGAGTCCCTTGTCAGTATGGTCCTCGCTTTCAAAGGGAAGCAGCACCATCTAGTGGCAGCATCCAGAACTGCTGGCTCCCTTCTTCCCGCGTGAGTCCTCCATCCCTTGTCCAGCTTCTGCTTCTGATAGAGACACAAGTCTCATAAACGACCACAAACTGCCAACACTGCAAACTCTTCATCAATGGTGACCGTATCTTGTGGAAATTCACAATGACTTTCAAACCTCTGTACAAAATTTGGATCATGTTTTCAAGACCACACACATTTCACCAAAAGACAGATGCATTTCGATGATAAATGTCTGTCCTATAGAATTACATCAGAGTGTGAATCCTGATCTATAATCAGGATAGAAAATCAATTATTCTACAAATTACCATGAGGACCCTGTTGCTAGCTTTATTTTCTTCTTATTTCTTATCTCTTAATTAATATTTAGAGATTTTTTTGACTGGATGGGGTCTTTAAGGAAAATACTTTCCATCAGTCCTTTCTGGAGAGAGACGTTTTCTGGAAGTTTAACGAGTGGCCTTCCTGGGGTGTTGAGCATGGTGGACAACCATTTCCGTGCAGGGTGTTGGGCTGAATGCAGACAAACTGCTTGCCAGGGCACGTGTGCGCACACACACCCGCCTTTTGCTTCCATCCTCAGCTCCCTTATTCTTTTTGGATTCTTCACCAAAGCCCTGTGCCTTTTATTTCTCTTCCTATCTGACTTCTGCAGTGAGCAGCAGCAATAGCACGATGGAGTTGCTGGAAACGTGGGTGGGCCGGTAGTTCCCTGTTTCTAGAGTGATGGGAACGGCGCTCACCGGCTTGTTCCAGGCCACCAAGACTCCAGGCTGCTTGGCTCCCTGGCTGTGCGGGACGGTCATGACTGTTTCTCTGCAGATAGTCGTCTGGTAGAGGGCGGTGCTAAGAAAAATCATTCCAAGCTGGGACATAAGACAAGTGCGAGTGGCACGTCCTGCCATGGGCAGGAGAGAGTGAAGGCCACTGGATCACTCTGATTATATTGCGTAAGGTTCCCGGACTTGGTGAAGATGTGTGACATCTCAGAAGTGAAAGTAATCACAGACACAGACATAACTTCTGTCCAGAAGAAGTAGCTGCCAAAATGTTCGCTTACTGCCCTGCCCATTCACCAGCCTGGGGTCAGACTCTGGGATCTTACCCTAACACTTTTCTGTAAAACTATCCAGAAATGACCTTCACCAATGACCTTCAAAATGGTCTTGAGAACGCACTGATTCCTTGTTAATTAACAAGTCGAATCAAATCTCTAAGATGTGTTCAGATTTTGTACTTACACAGTTTTGCCTTTTGAGACAGTACTTGAGCAGTTTGGACCGTGATTGGGTCCACCTTGGTAGCCTGAGCTTAGCTCTATGAAGTGCAGACGGATGCTCAAATGAAGGCGTGCACGAGGGCCAGCCTGACTCGCGGCATAGAGGACCTGCTCTGTTGGCCAAGCCCTCAGTTGCTTTCCTGCCTCTGTAGTGGTCTCCAATTGCTACAGTAACAAGTTAACTCAGATTTAATGACTTTAAAGAACACATATGTTATCTTACAGTTTCAGAAGTCAGAAGTCACTAGGGGTTGGGGCTGGAGCAGTGGCTCAGCAGTTTGGACCTGGGTTGAAACCCCAGCACCATGTACGCAACTGAGTGTTGGAGCAACAAAGGCCATGTGATAAACTAAATAAAGTTGATCCTCTCTTTCTCTGTCTCTCTCACTGTCCCTCTCTTTAAAAAAAAAAAAGAAGAAGAAGAAGAAGTCACTAGGGGTGTCTCCAGGCTCAGATCAAGGGGTTGACTGTGGGCCTCAAGGGGAGGACTTGCCCCTGGCCTCTTCTGGCATCTGGAGGCTGCCACTCCTGGCTTGTGTCCCCATCACTCAGCCTCTGCGAAAATCATCAGCTCTCTTCTCCGACTCTGAATCCCCTGCCTGCCTCGTGTAAACACCATGCGATATCACTGTGCCCACCCTGTAATCCAGCTCAATCTGCCGCCTCATGGTCCTTAACTTAAATCCTACCTGCACAGTCCATGAAGGCAACAAACGTGGTGCTCCAGGAATGGGAAGTGGGCCTCTTTGGGGGACTGCTGTGTGACCTGCCAGATCCTGTCCTAATAAGATGAAAATGTGCATGGAAATACTTTAGAAAAGAGTGGTAGGTGTTTTACCTGTCACGGGGCTATGGCCTTTGAAAATTACAAAACAGCTTAGTTCACCCATATAACGGATAATTTAACAAGCTGTACTTCGTGCTTGATTGCTGGCTTCTGACCTTAACAGCAGTATCACATCTCTCGGAGCCTTCTACAAATTTTCTTGAACATTCTGGAATGTGGTATAACATATTTATGGGGGCAAAGGTTTGAGGTTAAGCAAATTCAATCCAATCCTGACTGCAGCATTCAATCCTGGTCAGGTTAACTAACCTCTTTGGCTCGGTTGCACCGTCTATTCAAACAGTGATGATCGTACCTGAGGGAAGTTCTGTGGAGAGGCCACCTGGGCTCTCCCTTGCAAAGCACTAACCAGATTCCCAGCTCACAGCAGACTCTCAGGAAATGAGCACACACGCTATTATCACCGAGCTCGGCTTCTTGTCCACTCCCTCCACCACCACATCTCAGCTCCAATGTCCTTGTGTGATGACTGCCCCCCATGTTTCCAGCCCTGCATCCAGCAGTGCATTCTCCAAATGGGAGTTGGAATAATCCTGTTCACACTTGAGTCACATCTTGCCACTTCCACACCATGCAATGACTCAGTTTCCCTCAAACTCCTCCTTGCTCGCTCCCCAGCAAGCCAGGTTTGCCCCAGCCTTAGGGACCTGGTAAGGTGTTTGGTACATCAAGGGCTCTGCTCCCGCCCACCAGCACCCCAGCGAGGTCCAACACTACTCCCTCCCTCTTCTAAGGTATTTCACCTCCTTCACGCAAATGTCAGTGGGACCTACACTTGCTGCCTTTTCAAAAGTGCAGATCTCTCCCCACGTCTCTCCACAAACATTTCCTATCATCTTCCCTGCTTAAATGTTCTCCGTGGGATTTATCATCATCTAACATGTTATGTTTCTCTTATTTATTTTGATCGCCATGTCACCCTTGGCTGAAAGATAATTTCCACAATTATAAGAATTATCATTTTTTAAACTAGCAAATATCCACAGAAGCTGGCTTGCACATGTGAGGTGCATAGAAAGGCACCCCCAGCATGAGTGAGTGGATGGATCCTCACCCTGTTGCTGAGGGCTTCTTCCCAAGTCTTTCCTTCTGCCTACCCCACCTCAGGCCCTGCACGATGCCCAGGGGCTATGGAGACACCCAGGTGTGTGAAACCAGTTATTTGTTCCAATACTTTGTATTTCACTTAGTGGGGCCAGGGGAACTAGGAAATGCAAAAACATATCCCCGTCATTAGCACTGCAATTCTCCTGTCTCGGACTTCGAAGGGCACAGCCTGGGCTTCAGTCGGCTGAACTCTCTCTCTGGGGAGCCACACGTGACTTAACTGGTCTCTTAACTCCAGTCTTCCCTTCCCCTCTGTGCAGTGCACACGATGCCTTTGCTTGAGTTTCACCATCATTGTCACGTTCAAGTCCTCTGTGAAGGTGCATGGGAACTGTCAGACATTCACACCAATGTCAGAAATGCATATGACCCACTCATGCCACTCATGTGGCTGTAGTGAATGAGATGGACGAGGACAAATGGGCACGTGGGAAACGAGAGCTCTGTTACAGTCGGTGGGTGTGAGACAGCGCGGCCATGTACAGTTTGACGGTCTCTGAAAACGTCAAACTAAACTCCCACACGACCCAGCAACTCGACGCCAAAGCACTTACTCAAGAAAGAAGAAACCACGGAGATAAGACGTGCACATCGAGCAGCATTATTCATAGCACTGAAAAGCCAGAAACCATCCATCCTACAAATGGCCAACGGACAGGCAAATCACGCATTGGCACCGTGAACTGCAACCCAGCAATGAAGCCAGGGCACTGTGGACACGTGCTACTCACAGATGGAACTCAGGAACCCTGTCCCGGGGACACTAGCAGAAGCAGGAGAGGGAGGACCACCAAACAGTTTCATAGAAGAAAGAGAGAAAATGGCAAAATCAACTTGATCGGAACTCTGAAAATTAACCCGAGACTTGCAGCAATCTGGGACAACAAACGGCTGGATTTTAGTAAGAATGTTGAGTGTCCTCTCAGAGTGTCCAGTCCTATTCCCAAACCCTTGCTGTAGCCTTGAAAACCAAGCCCCAATCAGACAAAAGCAGCAGCGTGGCACCCGCAGGATGGGAAGAATGGGCTCAGCGCTTCCCAGATTCCCCGTTCCCAGGTCTGAGTGACAGTTCCCTGGGAGGCGCCATTCACAGGGTCTGTGTTTATTCCTTCTCACTTAGAACTGGCTCAGTGGGACAAACCCCCATATCTTTAACTATTTGATATTTGATAAAGGGGACAAAAGTATAGTGTGGAAGAAGGATAGCCTGTTCAACAAATGGTGCTGGACAAACCGGACAGCCATATGTAGACAACTGAAGCTGGATCCTTATCTTTCACCCCGCACAAAAATTAAATCAAAATGGATCAAAGACCTGGATATTAAGCCTACAACTTTAAATTTATTAGAAGAAGAAGTCGGGTCAACACTACACCTTATAGGAGTCGGCAGCTTCTTCCTTAACAGAACTCCTATGGCTCATGCTGTAAAATCAAAATTAAATGAATGGGATGCAATTAAACTAAAAAGCTTCTGCACAGCTAAAAATCTAGTCAAGAGCATCAATAGAGAACCTACAGAATGGGAGAAAACTTTTGCCTGCTACACCTCGGACATAGGACTAATATCCACAATATATAGGGAACTAAAGAAGCTAAAGTCCAAACTCGCAAATAATCCAATTGATAAATGGGCTAAAGATCTCAAAAGGAACTTCTCTCCAGTGGAAGTCCAGAAAACCCATAAATATATGAGAAAATGCTCTACATCATTAGCTATAAGGGAAATGCAAATCAAAACTTCCATGAGATACCACCTCACTCCTGTTAGAGTGGCAAAAATGAAAAATACAAACAACGACAGATGCTGGAGGGGCTGTGGGAAAAGAGGAACACTACTACACTGCTGGTGGGACTGCAAACTGGTTCAGCCACTATG
>PVKS010004169.1:0-95929 GCA_004027875.1 Aplodontia rufa
CAAGTTTAGTTTATAACAGTATGATTTCTAAAGAGTAAATATTCTATTTCAACACTCCCAATACTAGCGTGTGTTTATACAGAGCATACTCTGTCCTCCTGACTCTCTAAGTCACAGGGCTTCTGGTTCCTCATTAATGTAATGTGGGTCTACGTAGTGATGAGGTATTAATGAAGTGTTTTCTTTTCTGCATGAAATTTATAGCTATTGTTTCCTTTTCAATTAGAAAAATAACACTTTTAAGTATATATTTATATGTATAAGATATTTTTCATGTAGTTTTGTGATGGAGTTGTTGGAAGTGTTTTGAAATAGTGATAAATAATATTTCCCAGGTTTATTTGGAATCAGCAACTGTTTCTGTGGAGATGATGCCTTATGGGGAACGTTAGCTTCCTTCTTTCTGATTTTTGGTTGTTTTTTCTTCAAATGTGACCTTGGTGTCAGGATCTGTTTCAACAGAACCATCTCTCTTTTGGTCTACAGTTCGTGTTCAGCGGGTTCTCAGGAGGGCTGCAAAGATCCATGTGACATAGCACCTCATCGAGGAACTTACCTGAACATCTTCATACATGGTGTCTCTATACTTACTCCAATTCTTACATTAAAAACTTTAGTATGTTTTGCAAACTATTAGCATCAGAATACTGCCACTTACAGTTTCTAAATAAATGAATACACCACACACACACACACACACACACACACACACACACACAATCCTGCCAAATAGAATTTGGTATCTGCTACTAGTTCGTATGACAAAAAAATAAAATATTGTGTCTTAGGTTTTGTTATTCAAATTTTATATTGAAAGTACGCAGCATTTCTGGAAAGTGATTTGGCCAGATTATATGGTTATAGTGTGTGCATCAACAAATATGTAATAAAAATAACAAGTCTAATAGTACAACTATTAGCACTAATAAAAGATGTGGAAATATAGATTTAAAAACTAAGCAAGCACAAGGCATGTACTTTGCAAAAGGGGTAGGGCCACTGAGGACAGAATTCATTCACATGACCCTGTTCTCAAGCCACGTCGCGCAGTAATTAAAAGGTCAAGTCTGTTCACACGTCCCGAGTATTTTAAGATCCTTGCTCTTAGGCCCCGCACTGAGATGGGGTTCACTGCACGTTAGCGGTCATGTTCTGCTGCAGACTCCTCACGCAGAGCTTGCCTCATGTGTGATCTGTGGCATCTCTTCCTGAACTTCCTTTGCTCCTTCTTTCTCAGTCACACAGCTCCGGGTGTTTGGGTGCCACAGAAAGTGACCTTAATTTCCCTTTGCTCTTTTGGTGCACTCCTGCAGTCACATGACCCTGAATTGATGTGTTCTTAGGTCCATCCTCTCTCCTCTGAACAAATTTTGAGGCCCACCCAGAAACTGCACGTGCACGTCTCATAGTTATCTCAGATTTCCTGTGTCAAAACTGAGTGCATAATCATATATAGGATATAAAGGCGTTTGTATCTGTTATGCAGTGAAATCTATGAGTCAAGAGACTAAGCATAGGTGATGTGGAGATGATTCTGGATTAAGATCAGGGGCATATCGTATTATTACTACCTATGCATTTGTGATTGTACAAAAACTAATCTCCTCAATAAAGTAAAAACGGAAAACCTGAGCTCCCGATTTTCCTGCCTGAGGCTTCATGCAGAAATAGAACTCAACTGCAGTGCACTCTTCTGAGTGTGAATTGGAAAACATTCCTCTGTTTCGTTGCAGATCAGAGCATTATACCACATTATCATGTTTTAAAGGAATTCAGGCAAATCTAACCAGGAGAAGTGCACATTGTTTGGTGGAGGAAGAGTCTGCCTATGACCAGGAGCAGTGGGCATGGTTTGCTGGAGGGAGACTCTGTTTTATTCCCTACTTGCTCGTGTGGCTGCATAAACATTGCACAGAGCGCCAACTGTATTCCCATATGCATTGTCAGTTCTTGCTGGCACTATAATCCCTTATTGTAGCATGTAACGATTCAATTGTTCTTGCTCTAGACATGGACTGACTGCTTTATCTCACATCAGTCAAGCAGTTTATGTTCTAGAACCTTCTCTTTCCCTCCCCGCAAGGCTGACAACTTCTCTACATCTGCAACATTCACCCCAATCTTGCTTATTTTCATTCCTAAGTTGATTATTACATTAGCTTCTTCTCACCTAGGAGACATTTCAGCACAGAAGGAGATGTGATGTTTGCAAACGATATCAGTCCCTTGCTCTGTTTAGAAAATTCCAATGTCTTCTTGTTCCTGTACAGAAAACACGGTTATTGCCTACAAGACCACATGATCTTCTCAGTTCTCAGAAATCTAGCTCTCAACCCAACTCTTACAACCTGCTCCGTTGGTTTCATGGCCCCACTGCTCCTCTCTGAGTAGCTGGTCAGGGCGTTTGGATGCTCTCATCCCTTCCGCAGAGTGCCCAGTCACTCCAGGGTCCTCAGGGCTTCTCCAGCAGTCATTTCCGCTTTTACTGGACTGAGTTCCAGGTGGGCCACCCTACTGAAGTGTCAGCTCACCCACACCTGCCCTCAGTGCTCTTTCCTTCTTTGCTTATTTGCATAGCCCTGCTGCAACCTAGCATCTCTCTGTTCAAGCATCTTCCTTGCCCACCAGATCTAAAATTCCATTCCCATTCCCCTTCTCTGGAGATTTTTTCCATTAATACTTTTTCTTCCACCCAATTGTTTGAAACAGTTCTATTTTTTTAAATCTATTTTCTGGATAACTTTGAAATTATTAAATAAAAATTCTCCTAATTTCTTGATTTTCATCTGTATATGTGTATGCACATTAATTCATTTTTTCTTATTACATTCTGTTTATTTTTAGGGTACTAACACTAAGGCTCTCATCAAATTTACTTTATACCCCCATAGAATTGCTTTCACAGGGTAGATTTTATAAAGTAGGATTACTAGCTCACAATACATGTGTGACATTACTTGTGGTTTTTCTAAAAGGTATTACTTGCAATTGTATATGAGAATAATAGTCTACAAATTCTCAACCATTTAGAGAGTATAGTTCATTAAGTTTTTATAATCTCAATGAGAAATATAGTAATATACATTATTTCAACATATTTTTAGGTCTTTACAAACTTTTAGGCATATTCACGACTTCTTTGTGATTTACATATTTATAAAATTCATCCATACTTCCATTTGGTCACTGTATTCCTCTCAATGATTTATGGTAATTTTGCATATATGTTATATATAAAGTCTTTGATATTTGTGTTGTAAATTCTTTTCCTGGACTGGTATTTCTGCAGCTCTTTATGTTGCATTTCACAATCACATTTGTCCAATATCATATCATTAGTGGCATTTTAATCTTTCTACTTATAACATTTACATTTAATTCACACCTGGGTTCCCTCGTGCTATTAAATGTTTGTATTTATTTTTCAATAGTTCTCCAGGTATGGGTTTTGTTGGGTTCCACTTACATATGTCCTTCTCTTCTGTTTTATTTCACCAAGGATATATTTCTTCATTATTATAGCTTTACACTGCCTTTTCATGAGTTTTAGGGAATTCCCCCGGCTCTTGTTCTTTTCTTTTCTTTTCTTTTCTTTCTTTCTTTTTTTTAGAGAGAGGGAGAGTGTGTATGTGTCAATTTTTGATGATTTTTCTGACACTTAGTTGTGTATGTGGTGCTGGAGTTTGAATCCAGGTCCTTGTGCATGCCAGCCAAGTGCTCTACCACAGAGCCTCCTCTCCAGCACCCCATGCCCCATTATTTGTAACCAGAATCCTTTGCTCCTTCATGTCCTTCCTCTTCCAGATCTTTCTGCAGAAAGGTACATGAGGCAGTATGTAAGAAGAATGGTTTCACTTTACTCAGAATGAAATTTGTAATGGAGCAAAGCACATTGAATTTTCTGCCTTTTAAATTAATTCCACCAGCATTGCTACTCTACAGGAAGTGCTTATGGAGTGTTCAATGATTGCTTTTATTGTATTTGTGATTCTTACTGTGTAAAACAATGCGCATTGCTTAACAGCAAACCAGTTCCTTTCCTCCTGGAAAACAACTATTATACATGAAAGAGCTTTTAAGCTTCCTCACAATAAAATCTCTGCTAATTCAGGAAAACAACAATTTCTTCCTCTTCTTTTAACAGTCACATCACAAGACAAAAAGATGTGCCAGAAATGTAGAAAATCTCTTTCTCAACAAAGTTCCCCTTGAACTCTCTTCAGTGTTTTGAAGGAAACCAAGTAACCATAGCTATCAGATTCAAATCTATTGCTGAACCTCAATTCTCCTTGTCACTGAGTCTTCACAGGGGCGCCAGGTGCTCACAATTCTCCTGCGGGCATCAGTTCTGCCTTCTGGGACACCAGCTGGTCTTCTCTCTACCTCTGTATGGGTAAGACTGCCCTTGATCTAAATTTGCAATACATCCTGGAAGTAAGAACACTCTCAGGGTTTTTTAATTCCATCCAGTCTTCTTTCTTTCTGTATTAGTATGGTTCCCACCCTTCTTTTTGCTACCTGGTTAATATCAGTACCATTTATTCCTGTTCTATTCCACAGATCTATGCAGATGATATTCCGAAGAAACTTTCTTGGAATTCGCCACCAGCTGGTTTCTTCTCAGATTCTCAATTTCTGCTCATCTTATCAGAGTTGGCTTGGTCACCTTTGCTGAATGCTTTTGATTTTGTGTCCACTCCTCTAAACTCAACTTTGAGTCTCCACCAAGCCCTGACCAGCGTGCGTTTTCCCTTCCTAAAACGCTTTTCGTCTTTCCTCCACTCCCTTGCAACATCAGCACCATTGCGAAGCCTTTGCCACTGAGCCAGGATGCTGCAGGAGCTCTACGGAGGTCCATCCTGACTTCACAAATACAATTTCTAAAAGAATGTCCAAAAGGAATCTCCCCACGGCCTTTCTAAGGGAAACTAGCACATTCTAAATAAATGCTATTGACAGCTGGCCCAACTTCTACTAACCTCTTCTGCAAGCAGTATAGAGTTAAAATACTCCAAGTTTCAGATTAAGACTTACACATCATGCTAAAATTTATTCTTCTGCAAACCCGGTCCCAGACATGAGCTCCACTTTTCTCACCACCTGATGGATACCTGTGTCCAAAACTTACTAAGTATAGGAGAGCTACTTTAGTTATCTCCATTCAAATGATAAATATCTTTCAAGTAGAAATATAAAACTGATATCCCATGTGAAGTTCTCTAATTGTTCAAACTCTCCATGACTCATTCTTTGTTTGCAATGCTTGTATGATACAACTCGTTTATCATGAATAACTGCATCTATGGGCCCTCTGCTCAAATAGACTATAAGCATAAATTGTCTGTCTGAGTTACATTTTTACCTTGTCCCCTTTGCGCACCTGTTGGCCAATATCTTTTTAAGTTCAAGTGCAGCATGGTGTAGTGGAGAGAGCACGAGAGCACGAGTTCTGCTGTGTATTTCTGGATCATGACATAGTATCTTTTGTTAATTTTCTCCATACTATTTCCCAACTTTATCATGTAACATTTTTGCCTCTATGTAATTCTTGTTAATATTTGCTGTTTGTTTCACCTGTACTTGTTAAATATTCTGGTTTAATGGCTAATATTTTCCCCATGTGAAATTCTGGAAGTTCAGGCTTTCAGCCATGCCTGGATGCATGTGTCTATAATCCCAGCCAGCCTCAGGAACTTACCAAGATCCTAAGAAAAGGAGTGAGACTCTATATCAAAATAAAAACTTAAAAGAGCTGGGACATGGTAGTTAAATGATCCTGGGTATAATCGCTGGTATCCAAAAAAAAATTAAAAGAAAGAAAGAAAGAAAGAAAAAGAAATAAGAAAAAGATACAGACTTTAAGGCACATGACCATTCATTTCTTACCCGAAAAGTAACTTCACAGTTGAGTGCCTCATTCACCAATCAGTACAAAAGATGTTCTTACTGATTAAATCATGTTCTATGGATTCTGGAATCCCTACATTAATTAGTATGTCCTGCTTCCCTCCTTCTCCCTCCTGTTGCATCTCTGCTTCAGGGCCAGCATGGTGGTGGTGTTTGGCCGCAGAGAGCACTCATTCACTGATATTGGTATCTGTGGAGTTGCCTGCTTCCTTCCTGGATATGTGGTCCAAACCTCATTCACTTCTGAAAACCCTGTCCTGACCTTGTCCTCAAGAAGTCTGGGCATTTTAGCCAGCTAAGCTGCTCTGTGACTTCTCTTATCAGGTATCTCCCTTTCCAAGCCCCTCATGAATTCACCTGCACTAAGTCATCCATTCCTCCATCTTTCCATCACACTAATTCAGAGACTCCTAATGTAGTTCAGATTTTGTTTCAGTTCTGTTTCCCCATTAGTGCCAGGCTGTTCCCCACAGTAGTCCAGCAGCCTGTCTTTAGCATGAATTTTACACGCCTGTTCTAGGATCCATCAAACACATTACTGCTTGTTTTAATACCCATGACTTGTTTTCCGACAATGTGTAACATACTAAACCAGGTACACCTAATATTGCTCATCCTGAGCGAACCCTATCAGAGATCAGTAGCAGAACATTGAGAGAGAAGGGGAAATTGGTATAATATTCCCCCATCTCTGTTGTTTGACAGAAATTTCCTGTATTGTAAATGAAGTTTATTTCTGAAGGATAATATAAAATAACCAAGCCTATAATCATAAGGGAAGTATATAATCAAATTAGAAGGTCAGTAAAGTTTGCACCTCTAAGTGTCACGTAGCTCAAGGAAGATGTGATTGTCATTAGGCTGTATGTTACACCTTTCCAGCCGCAATCCGAGACCCCAAGTCACACTGTACTCTTATCTGACATTGTAGGTTAGTCTCAGCTCTGTGTCTAAATGTTGTATTCTTCATGTTTCTTTCACTCTGAGAATATTACACTTTATCTGTAGTTTTTACAGATGCAGATTCGGGATGTTCTCAGATGTTAGTAATCATGAATGTTGATGCTGTTATCATTCCACACCCTGCCATAACACACTTATGTAGCCTTCGGGTGGGTGTAGGACTATTTGTAGAAGTGCTGTATTCTGGGTATGTCTATAGTTTTTTGCTAATACTGGCAACCAATTTAACAGCATAGTGGGGACCATTTAATTTGTGCTTAGTTTAACTTTTCAGCTGCTTCCTCAAAAGAGCTTTAAAATGTGGTTAAAAATTTAAGGTGAAAACTACTTTTGTGGATCTATTTTAAATTACTAATAACCCTGGTGTCTTCACATTTTAGTGTTAAACTTCTGCCTGAATACTTAACTTCTCTTCCCACACCAAAAGTGACACAGGATCCCAGGTAAAAATATTTGAACAATATTGGTCCATGTATCTGAAAACCCCCTTTTACCCCCTTGGTGACCACATTCCTGATTAGATCATAATCCTCCAAGATATTCAGTGTGCCTGTTTGCTTGCTTAAAAATATTTTATTCTGTTTTTGCAGTATCTCTGTGTGGGAGCATTAGCGTGAGAGTTATTTTTCTAATATGTTTGGTGAAAAAGTATAAAAACCTCCAGTTGAGCATCTCTGAGGGATGGCTGGTGATTGCTCCAGATTTGAGCTCGGAGAGAGCTACAGCGCTTCCTACCACAAGGGCAGCAACCGCGTGCCCAGTGTGGTGAGTTGCAGCAGGGAATGCATGTGCTGCAAAGCACTCCTGCAGGAGAAGCGGTATGTGGGGAGCCTCTGGGCCCACATGAGCTGCAGTAGTGAGTACTGAAGGTGTGCACGCCTGTCTCTCCTTCCACACTTTCAGAACAAAGCCCCACAGGCACACACTACAGAGTCATCCCATTCCATATCTTGGGCTTTCGTTATTCCTGGCTTCTAATGCCCATGGCTTGCGGTACCTGTGTCTTTCAGGACTTGTGGTTTTGGTACTCTTGGCTTCCAGCACCTGTGGCTTCTAGTACTCCTGGCTTCCAGGACTCCTGGCTCCTAGTGCTTATGGTTTTGGAATTAGATCTGAACACATCGACCCTCTAGCATGCCACTGTTAAAAATTCCCCTTCTCTTTCACACTATTGTGACTTCCATATCATATGCAGTGTCAGGTACAGACACAAGGTTCAGATCAATTCTTAAATAGTCACTAAATACCAGAAGCATGGGGGAAAACCTATCAAGTGAAAAGAAAATGCATTGAAGAGAGACAGCAGGCTTATAAGTTGTTCCCTTTCACAAATGCAGATGTGTTTTTACTTATAATAGTGGAGATCATCTTTAATGACTGGGCACATTATATTGATCCTGTAACTATTTATTGCACAAATATATTTATTCAACAAATCATATGGTTTCTATATGCTGGGTAGAAGTTTTCGTATGATCTTACTAAAAATACTAACTATGTTTCTTGACAAAACAAGTTTATGTCCACATTATGTCAAAATATGCACTGCATTTTCACCTTTAGAAATCTTAAAAGCACAATTGTTTCAATTATTTTTGTTGGACCCCAAAGAAATATTAAAGACATGACACAATTACACAATTATGAAAGGCTGAGGCTGGAATGGAGTGGAAATCAACCCCGTGCTTCCCACCGAGTGAGCTGATTACTTGTCTAGCAATTATCATAAGTGCTTCCCCACCACTGCCAGGAGAGGGGAAGCTGCCATTGCTGCTGCTCTGGTGTTGCATGTTGTTATTTTGTCCCATCAACTCCTGTAAATACCTTCTCAAAAGCCTTAAATACCTATTTGGAAAGTACTTCTTAAAGCAAAGTACCCACTCCTTCCTTCCTAGAACTTGATATTTCAACTGCCAAAATTTCACAAAAGATAGAAGAGGCCTACTGAGAAAATGAGAAAAAAAAAATAAAACTAGCACCCAGAATTATATCAAGAACTATGGTCTACCATGTTGACAATACATTGTTTTAGTTAATTCATAGGCACTTGAATAAAAAAAATGGAGTAGGGAATGAAATACCTCATTTGAGCATGAGTAAATAGAAGTGTGTGCTTCCTCACGATGCTTTCTTGTGCGTATGGGCCTCTGGAGTTTTTTGACGTGTATGTCAAACAGCAATATTCTGTAGGCCATTGGGAGAGTACCTTTGATGTCAGAAGTGAGGATAGTTCTAAGCCACTTCAAACGCATATAATTCTCTTTAACCCATGGGATCGTGATCTGTGCCTGAGAAGTAAATAAATGCTCCACTCCCAGTTCTCACCCTAATACTCTGCTCCATGGCTGGGCCCTCAGATGCCCTGATTACAACAGATGGGGGCTGGAATCTGTGGCCCACTGAGCTGCCTCTCACCTGCTCCCTGCCAACCACTCCTTCCTCCTATATATCTCCTCTTCTTCACTCTTGACTTACATTTCCTCTTGCCCTCCTCTCCACTATTTTAAAAGTATCTTCACTTCATTGGTCACCACCATTCATTTTAGATCATGTTTGATCTTCTTTAGATCCCATTCAAGGGTAACAATATGAGAAAAAATTTGGTCTCCTCCAAGCAGACTGCAAGCTCCTTGAGAGTTGAGGTGGTGCCTAGACTACAAAATATGTGTCTGAACTCACCAGACCCTCTGAATACACGCTTTCTGAATCTCTTGCGCTGTGTGCCTATAAAAGCAGGTACCTCGCTTAGTGATAAGAAGGTTTTGAACAAGAAACTTCATTGGTGCATACCAGATAGTAGAAGCAAGTGTATGATCAAATTAAAATTTTTCTAGGGGGTCAACAATCAGTAAGAAACTCTTACACACCAACAAGATCTAAAAGATCTGAAGGAAAATGTAGAGGGAAGATTTTAAAGGATGTTTCATTAAATGTTCAAGTGCATTTATGGGGGGTTTCATTTCCCTCAATTTGAAACAAGTGAGAGGTGTCACTTAGATTATTTGTAAAACCTTTTTTTTATTTTAAGAGAGAGGGCAGCAAGAGAGAGAAAAAGAGAGAATCAATTTCACTTAGTTTTTCATGTGGCTTTCGTTGCTCTGATACTAAGCTGTGTACATGGTGCTGGGGTTTGAACCTGTGTACTCATACATGCTGGGCAAGTGCTGTAACTGCTGAGCCACCACTCCAGTCCCTATTTGTAATGCATAAACCTATAGTTGGAAGCATGGTAGGATGAAATCTGTCAGAATTCTTCTGTAGGATATATATTTATTATGTAACTGAAAGTAACTAGCTGGAGAGAGGAAAAAAATTGTTCTGACATTGTTATAGGGGAGGTAAATTCTGACTGTAAGGACTGGAAACTCAGGCAGGAGTTGATTCTTCAGTATTGAGGCAAAGTACCTTCCCCTGGACACCTCATTTGCTCTTATGTCCTTCACGTAATTGGATGCAGTCCGCCCACATTATCAATCAATCTCCTTTACCTAAAGGAGATTCTGGATGTTGATCACTTCTACAGAAGCACCTAGATTAGCTTGATTTCATAACTGGGCATGACGCCTATCTGAGTTGACACATGCAACTCCCCATCGGAAGGACACCTGGAATTCTGCATAATCACTGTGGATGACAGTGGGCAGAAACGACAGGCTGCAGGTCCCTGGAGACTGAACTTACCCCCACACAGGATATGCTGCTCTTACCCCCTGGTATCCGGAATGAAGTCATCTTGATTTCTGCTGAATAATTGGACAGGACTGTCTAAAAGGAGGCTCATCCCTCAATTCAGAGTCTACAGGCACCACAGGATCCCAAGAGGTGAGAAGAGACTAAATCATGAGCCAGATGAGAAAGGCACACCTTTACAATATTGGTGCAATTGCAAATTAGTACAAACATGATGGAAATCAGCCTGGAGTTTCCTCAAAAGTCTAGACATGGACCCACCAGGTGACCCATCTATTCCACTCCTCTGTTTATCCTAAAGAATTAGAGTCATCATACTACAGTGACACATGCATATCCATGTTTATAGTAGCATAATTCACAATACTCACACTGTGGAACCAGATCAGGTGTCTATCTACTTTTGGTAATATGCATAGTATTTGGAGAATGGTATTTCTCCATGTTACAGATTTTTATGAAGTTGTAAGTTCTTTTAAAATTATTTGCCCCAAATTAAGTTACATGTTAAAAGAATATGAAAATTTTATGTTTTTCATACTTATTGCTATATCTATCACTGATCTAGAAGACCTATTTTGAAACCTTTCCCTATACTTACAGATATTATCTATCAATATTCCTTCAAAAATCAATTTAAACAACATTTAAACATTATTATTCGTCTATGCTGCACACTGTTAGAAGCTCCAAAGAGAAACTTGTGAACTATAGAGAAAAGATTTTTCTCTTCCAGGGCTTCAGATATTAGCGTAATGACAGATAAAGTACATCCTCAATCAAGTAGAAAGAATAAAAAAAGAAATATTAGCTAGAAGGAAGGAAGAAGGAGGGGGTAGATGGAAGGGAAATGGAAGAAAAAAGCTGAAACAAATAAGTGAAAGTGAAAGAAAGCCAGCAGGGCTAAACATATATTATATGTCAACAAATATATATTAGTTTCCAGTCTGCCTTAGTGGGATGGAGGAATGAACACCAAGTTTCTGCAAAGGTGGGAAAATGTGCTGGTCCAAAGGGCTGCTAAATAATAGCTCAAAACTCAAAATTTTCACATTAAAAAGGATCTAGTAATCAGTGGGACACTTGATGCTCACAATTGACTAAAAATCAGTGTCTTATGGAAGGGACTTGTCCTGATGAAGTGGTGCAAAGCTTACTACAAGGCACTCTGTGAGGATGTCAAGGGGTTCCTTACCATTCTGCATTTGGGAGATGATCTCTAATGTAGGTAGACAGAGGGCAGACAGTAACTGCACCTACGCACACAGCAAGCTGAGCAAGAGGAGGCACATGTATCTATGCTCTCGCCAGTGAGGACCAGAATAGCAGCAATGGGTTGCTCACCGTAAGACGGTTATTTAGGAAATCACTCTGTTTTGACTTTTCACTGAAAATGGAAAGGAGGAAGTCTGATTAGACCATCAAGTTTATTTCCCACAGGCCAGAGCAACAAAATCAGTTAGAGCACAACACGCGGCCTCATAATTTTCTGAGAGGGTCTTGCCTTCCTAATTAAGATGACTGAACACACTCTGAGTAATCCCGTTTGCTTCTTTATTTACAGATGATCGCTGAACATGAGATGATTTGAAGGGACTTCCAAATGCAAATTCCAAAATTGCAGAGGATGCAGAGACGTGATTCCAAGGAAGAGTATAGACTAGCAATTGATAAATTGTTCCCTAACATATGGCTTTCCAGTTCCCGAGTTTGGAGTGTGCTAGCAGTATTATCTTTCCTTCCTATAGAGAGCAACTGATTCAGCTTAAGTTGGAAATGTGACTTCTTAACATTCAGCCTCTGATTTTTCCCTCTTTATTGTAATTGCTAATTTTTCCATTGCCATGAATTTCCCAATTTGAGGCTGAGTGCAGCATTGTGTTGAAGCAGTAGTCTGCATAACAATATTTTTGAAAATTAATTAGGCATTGAGATAATGACCCTTTTTCATCCTTGGAATTCTCACTTGGTTAGAAATGGTGTGAATTCTTTCTTTCTTTTTTTTTCCACCAAACTGAACACTTTTGCAGAACAATGGAAGAGCTGATTCAGTGTGGGAGTCTTTTGTTTTTAAAGTACTGTCTTCAATTGTGAAATTAAATCAAGAATGTTATTTCCCATTTCTCATTAGGCTCATGTTTACCACAGTGTATGAGATGCTTCATTTAGATTGGTCAGTGAGTTGCTCTTAAAGAAACATGTTTGTAAATCTGTTCCTTGGACTCAAATATCAGGGGACTGAAGGGAATGTGATTCAGAAGGTTTTTCTGCTCATCCATGAGTGGGTGGTAGCAAGGAGACTGCCTGCATTGTAACCTGTCTTTCTCAAACCAACCAGTCTAGAAGAATCACTTCAACTCCAAATATCTGAATTCACTAAACTGGGGTGTTTTGGGGGGTTTCATGTTATCAGCTTTCCAAGTATGAGACACGCTGCCACCAAGCTTTCATGAAAGGCCTCATTCAATATGTCCAAACACTGCAGAGCTCCATGTTGAGGCCTCAAGCTCTCATGGAGATGCCCTCTCACCTGACTTAGTACACAGATATTCATTACACCAAGGGCAGGCCAGTCTCCTGTTTAGAATTTGAAGACTCCTGAGTGTTTCTCATGTGGCCATGCCATCATCAGTGAGTGAGAGAATGAGCCCCACTCCAGACACCAGCCCTCCTGACCTCTTGTCTTACCCCAGCTCTGTCCTACCCCAGGACAGGTGTGGCGACACTGCAGAACAGTGTTCAGGTACCCCAGTTCCCTCTTGACCAGCTGTGGCATGGCAAGTGTACACATTAGGCCAAGCACACTCGGACTTCTGAGGATGGACTTGGTCATGCGGGTCCAGGAGTGGGTTTGAGCTGTTTGTGGGGAGGGCATATTTTGGAGCCCTGATAGTCAGAGCATGGTGTAAGATAAAAAGGATTCAGGATTTTTGTGAGCATGCTTTCCAAGGGGAGAAGCATGGCCTGAAGAGACCTAGCCCAGGTCTCTAAAGAAAACTCTGTGATGCCAGAGTAGCCTGCCGTGGGGTCCACAGCTCACACTAAAGGTCCTCAATGCCTGGTAAAGGAAGGCACTTAGCTGCTCTATGTAGGTGTGGCTTTACCTGGGCCTGGGGAATTGTCACTCCTGAGGAGTCCACCACGCCTGTCACTACAGTATTATGCAAACATTCTTCAGGCATCTTCTACATACACACAATTATAACCTAAAAAGCATTCCTAGGGGCTGGAGAGGTAGCTCAGCGGTTCGTGAAGACATGGATTCAAACCCCAGCACCACATATGCAATGCAGTGTGGGAGCAATGAAAGCCACATGAAAAACTAAATAAAATTGATTCCTTCTTTCTCTCTCTCTCTTTCTCACTGTCCCTCTATCTTAAAAAAAAAAAAGATGTAGATGAAGAAGCAATGTGTGTGTGTGTGTGTGTGTGTGTTTTAGAGGGAGAGGGAGCACAAACAGGCCTGAATCTGTCCTCCTGTCTGTCCCCACCACTGTCACTTTTTACCATGCCCCAGAATCCTCTCCTGCTGCCTCCATCCCTCCCTGTATCTGCCCTTCCTCTGGAGTATGCTGAGTTTCTCTGACTGCACTGCTCTTGCCTTTTGCTTTGCTGTGTCTACTGGTCATGTGCACACACTCACATACACTCAAGCACACCTGAAGAAGGGAGAAGTAAAGGTAAATGGGAGCATTCCATGGAGAGACATCTTAGTCGAGGTCGCAATCCATACCATAAACACTTTGCTTCCACATCAGGAAGTTCCTCCAGCTGAAAAAAATTCATAAGAGCCTTTTTCAGATTTTGCACATTTCTTTAGACCAGAAGTAACAAAGTACACCTGAAATACCACCATGTTAACGAGATGTGCTAGGTCCAATTAAATAAAACACAACTGCTACTCCTTTAGGTAAACAGATGGCACACAGCATTTTTTTTTAACTTATTGAGAGAGGGATATTAGTAAATGACGTTCACTGGCAATTAACTGAAAAACAACAATGCCAACAGCCAAATTTGAAAGAACAAATAATTGCAGCATTTCATAAGACAGCTGATTTTTTTTAAAAAAAATTTTTAAAGAGAGAGAGGAGTACTGCCTACTTGATGCTCTGGGTGCCTGTCAGGGCCTGCCTGAGTCCCTATGGAATGTGATCAGGACACAACTGGTAGGACCACCATTCAGAGAAGCCACTGCTCAGGATCAAACAGGGGTGGTTCACCACCTGGAGCAGCATCATCTACCTGATGCCCCGCACTCTGGTAGGTTCATATTTGCAACCTTGAGCCTGGAATCAAAAGGTAGAGGAACACCAGGACCCAGAAGAAACAGCATCTGGAGGAAGGTGATAATCAAAGAGTTGGTGGCTGATTTGACCCTTTGATTGCAAGGAAAAACCGCCTGGAGAACTGCCTACCTTCCCCTCAGGAAATCTCAATTCAGAGATCCAGAAGAAGCTCTTCAAAAGTGAAGAATCAAACAAGGAGGGGTTCACCTTAAACCCAAAACTCCCCTAAAAAGGATGACACAGGTAGGGGTCAAGATTAAAACCTTGAATATGTTATAAATGATCTGATTACAAAAAAGGAACAATGAGCTAAAAGAAGAAATAATGAAGGGACTAAGTGAGAAAACTGCACAGATGAAAAACTCTATTATCCAAGAAATAGACACACTCAAAAAGGAAGTAATAGCTAAAATGAGAGGAACCATGGAGGAATTTAATAATAGACTAACTTCTATAGAAAACAGAACATCAGCTCTTGAAGAAAGAACTTCAGACAATGAGGACAGGCTGAGCAAACTACAGCACACGGATGACAAAAAAGAAAAAAAACCTCACAGAACATGAACAGAATTTTTTAAATGTCTGGGATGAAATGAGAAAAAATCTAAGAGTAATTGGGATACAGGAAGAAATCGAAACACAAATGATTGGGATAAGAAACAGTCTCAAGGAAATTGCTAAAGAAAATTTTGCCCGTATAAAAATAGAGTCAGATAAGCTCATCCAGGAAGCATATAGAACACCCAACAGGCCTAATCAAATGAGAAGCTCACCAAGAGACATCATATTCAAAATGTACAACAAAGAAATCAAGGAAACAATATTGAAAGCAGCAAGGGAGAACTGCCAAATCACATTCACAGGCAAACCAATCAGAATCACATCTGACTTTTCAGTTCAGACTCTGGAAGTGAGAAGCTCATGGAAGGAGATCTTTCACCATCTGAATGAATACAACTGCAGCCAAGAATACTATACCCAGCAAAACTCAGCTTCAAATTTGAGGGGGAAATAAGAACTTTTCATGATAAGAACAAACTTGCAGCATTCATGAATAGAAAGCCAGCTACAAAAAAATCCTCAAAAATAAACTCCAGGTAGAAGAACAAGCTAACATTCCTCAAAACCCACAAGCAAAAAATTCAATAAATGTACATGCTATCAATAGACAACTAATAGAGCACAGAACTTACTAATAAAACATAATAAATAAGATCCATAACCACATAACAATTCTAACACTGAATATGAATGGTCTCAACACACCAATCAAGACACAGACTAGCAGATTGGATCATAAAACAAAAATCCAATGATAAGCTGATTACAGGAAATCCACCTTACAGCTAATGACAGCCAGAGATTAAGGGTGAAAGGATGGGAAAAATATACCAGGCATAAATCCCAAGAAAGCAAGCTGGAGTTACAATTCTTATACCCAACAAAGTGGATTTCAAACATAAATTAATCAAAAGAGATAAAGAAGGCCACTACAGCCTAGGAAAGGGAACAATATGACAGTAAGTACTAACCATAGTAAATATATAGTCTCCAAACACCAATGCCCCCAACTATGTGCAAAAATTACTTCAAGATATAAAACCATTTGTGGACCTCAACACAACAATACTGGGAGACTTTAACAGTCCCCTATCACCAACAGACAGATCATCAAAGCAAAAAACAATAAAGACAACTCCAGTTAAAAAAAAACACCCTAAATCAAACAGACTTAACAGACATCTATAGAAATTGGCAGAATATATCTTCTTCTCAGAAGCACATGGATCCTTCTCCAAAATAGATCATATTCTAGTTCACAAAGGAAATTTCAGCAAATATAAAATAGTAGATATTATTCTGTGTATCCTATCAGACCATGCTTTCATGACCCTAATAGTTAATAGCAGAAACCATGGCACAAAATTAACATGTATGTGGAGATTGAATAATGTGCTATTAAATGAAGAATGGATCCAAGAAGACATGAGAACAGTAATTAAGGAATTCTTGGAGGAGAATGAGAATGAAGACACAACACAGTGAAATCTCTGGGACAGCATGAAAGCATTCATAAGGGGAAATTTTATTGCTCTGAGTGTCCACATTAAGAATAAGGAGAGATCACTAATAAATAAGCTTATGCTCCAATGCAAAGCTCTACAAAAGGAAGAATAGTCTTGTCCCAAAGCCAGCAGAAGACAGGAAATAATCAATATCAAAACTGAAATCAATGAAATTGAGAACAAAAAACATAAAAGGAATTGATGAAACAAAGAACTGATATACCAAAAATATAAATAAAATTGACAGACCCCTTAGCTAATCTAACTAGAAGAAGGAGAGAATCAAAGCAAATCAACAAAATCACCCATGAAAAGGGGATGACCACCACTGACTCATTTGAAATCAAACAGATTATCGAACATATTTTGATAAACTACATTCCTCTAAATCAAATAATCTGGATGACACGGACAAATTTCTAGACACATATAACATCCCCAAATTGACACAAGAGGACATTAAAATCCTAAACACCCCAATATCAGGCACCAAAATCCATACAGCTAATAAAAGTCTTCCCAAGAAGAAAAGCCCAGGACCTGATGGATTCTCTGTGGAGTTTTACAACACTTTTGAAGTAGAGCTAACACTTCTCCTTATTAAGCTATTCCAAGAAATTGAAAAAGAGGGGACTTTCCCAAACATTTTTTATGAAGCAACCATAACTCTGATACCAAAACCCAACAAAGACACATCAAAAAAAGAAAATCACTGACCAATATACCTCATGAATATCGAAGCAAAAATCCTCCATAAGGTTCTTGAAAACTGCATTCAAAAGCACATCAAAAAAATAATTCTTCATGATCAAGTGGGCTTCGTTCCAGGGGTGCAAGGCTGGTTCAACATACGCAAATCAATACATGTGGCTCATCACTTAAACAGAATTAAGGAAAAAAATCATATGATCATCTCAATAGATGCAGAAAAGTCCTTCAATAAAATCCAGCACCCATTTATGCTCAAAGCTCTAGAGAAAATAGGGTTCAAACAAGCTCATCTAACTTTGTAAGGGCCATATATGCCAAACCCTCTGCTAGTATAACATTAAGAGGAGAAAGTATTTCCAATGAACTTGGGAACAAGACAAGGCTGCCCACTTTCACCACTTTTATTCACTATAGTTCTCGAGACCCTGGCTGGAGTAATCAGACAAGAGGAGGAAATCAAAGGGATAAGAATAGATAGGGAGGAAGTCAAACTCTCCCTCTTTGCTGATGACATGATCCTATATTTGGAAGATCCAAAATACTCCACCAGAAAACTGTTAGAGCTAATAAACAGATTTGGAAAAGTAGTAGGCTACAAGATCAACATCCGTATGTCAATAGCTTTCCTGTATGCCAACAATTTTAGGGCAGAAGAAAAAATTAGGAAATTGGTCCCATTCACAATATCCTCTAAAAGAATAAAATACTTGGGAATTAATCTAATAAGAGAAGTAAAAGACCTCTACAAGATAAATTATTGAACACTGAAAACAGAAATTGCAGAAGACCTGAGAAGATGGAAAGATGTTCCAAGCTCTTGGTTAGGCAGAATTAATATAATGAAAATGGCCATTCTGCCAAAAACACTGTACAAATTCAGTGCAATCTCCATCAAGATTCCAATGTCATTCTTTGCAGATATAGAAGAAGCAATTCTCAAATTCATATGGAACAAAAAGAAACCCAGAATAGCCAAAACATTACTAGGCAAGCAAGATGAAACAGGTGGTTTGGCAATACCAGATCTAAAATTATGCTATAGAGCTGTAGTATTAAAAATAGCATGGTACTGGTATCAAAATTGCAATGAAGACTAGTGGAATAGAAGACTCTGAGGAAAACTCACAAATCTTTCAACATCTGATATTTGACAAAGGGTGTCAAACTATAACATGGAGGAGAGAGAGCCTATTCAACAAATGGTGCTGGACAAACTGGACAGCCACCTGCAGAAAATTGAAATTAGATCCTTATCTCTCACCTTGCACAATAATGAAATCTAAATGGATCGAGGAATTAGGAATTAAACCAGCTACCATACAACTGAGAGAAGAAGAATTAGAACCAACACTCCAGCACATAGGAGTTGGCAACAACTTCTTCAACAAAACTCCTAAAGTTAAAGAATTAATGTAAAAAATCCAATGAGTGGGATGCCATTAAAGTAAAAAGTTTCTATACAGCCAAGAAAATAGTCAAAACAGTCAAAAGACAACCTACAGAATGGGAGAGAATCATGGCCTGTGATCCCTCTGACAGGGGACTAATATCCAAAATTTACAAAGAACTCAGAAAACTCAATAACAAAAACACAAACAATCCAATCAATGAGTGGGCCAGAAAGCTAAACAGAAACTTCTCAACAGAGGACATTGAGCAAGCCAATGAATACATGAGAAAGTGTTCTAAATCACAGGCGATCAGAGAAATGCAAATCAAAACTACTTTAAATTTTCACCTCACTCCAGTCAGAATGGCAAAGATGAAGAATATAAACAGTAACAAATGCTGTTGGGGTTGTGGGGAGATAGGAACACTAGCACAGCACACTGTTGGTGGAATTGCAGACTAGTATAGCCACTCTGGAAAGCAGTGTGGAGACTACTCAAAAAATTAGAGTTGGATCAACCATTTGACCCAGCTCTTCTTCTGGGTATTTTCCCAAAGGAGTTAGAATCAGCACAGTACAATGACACAGCAAAATCCATGTTCATAGCAGCTCAATTTACAATAGCTAAATTATTGAACCAAGCCAGATGCCCCTCAGTGGATTAATAGATCCAAAAGTTCTGTTATATATTATATATATATATATATGTATGTATTCGTATTCAATGGGGTTCTACTAAGCCATTAGAAACAATGATATTGCATCTATTGAAGGTAAATGAATGACACTGGAAGAATTCATACTGAGCAAAGTTTGCCAAACCCAGAGTCAAGGGCCAAATGGTTTCCCTCATTTGTGGAGGCTGGAGCTAAATACAGGGTTGGACATAAAGTAGAAAAACTGTAAACAAAATGCAAAATGTTAATATTTATGAGCTACTGTTGCAAGATACTTCATAAGATATTTGAACAAGCTATGCTGCATGCCTGTAGAAAAACATAAATGTCTAATCCTACTGTCAAATATTTTGAGGAATAACAGTGGATGATAGGAAGGGAGGAAAAGAGGAAATGTTGGAACTGAGGTAAAACAAGGTACACTCCAAGCAATTATAAATGTCACTGTATTTACTATAGTCATATATGTATATGAAATGTTCTTCATAGGTATAAGAATTATTTCACTGTATTTGGGGTTTTTAGGAATAATATAAGACCCAGAAGAAAGGCAAGGGATCAGGGAATGGGAAGAGGGAGTAGAGGGGTGCAGTGGGGACATTGAACAAATTGTATTGCTGATTTGTGTGCATCCAGGAATTTGTGACAACTAATCCCATCATTATGTAAAACAATAATGCACTAATAAAAATAAATTTAAAAAGGAATTTTTACCAAATTAGAGAGAGAGAGAAAGAAAGAAAGAAAGAAAGAAAGAAATCAACTTTATTTATTTTTTCATTTGGCCCTTGTTTCTCCCACACTTAGGTACGTGTGTGGTGCTGGAGGTTGAAACTATGCCCTCATGCATGCCAGGAAGCATTCCACTGCTGAGGTACTGCTCAAGCCCCAAGATAACTGAATTTTTAAAAATTTATTTATTTCAATAAATAACCTACAACCTTTCTAAAATTGGTTATGTTCTTTGATTTAGAAACACCTCCCTTTAATTTCCAAATTTCCATAGAAGTTACTATGGAGTAAGTCACATTAAAAGAAATGCTATAGGCAATGGGTTTATTATGAAACAACTACTTTTTATTTTAATTTAGAAACAGATTTTGAGGTCTCACTATTTCATTTTATTCTTGTTCAATATTTTAAATAATTGTCTTAGAATTTCTTGACTATTTTGACTTCTAACCAAGTCAAAAGCAATGGCCCTCTGTAGATAATTAATGAGTTGGTTTAATTACCTGTGACATGTACTGTCACTTTTATGTAACTAAAAGTTATTTTTTTCTAAATTATTGTATAATGTTCCTATTGTCAACATTCATATGGTTAATATATATATGTACATATACATGCAATATAAAATACTATTTATTCTTTTATTTATTATCTGATTCCTTTAAGAATTAAGAATTATCTGACGATTTTGCAAGCTGGAAAAGCCACTAATAATATAGAATACATTGCAAATGTTAATTGGTGAATTTTAGCATCATTTCAAAGAATTACACAGATTATTTCTAAAGCAGTCTGGATGAATTTCATTTTAGTCAGTAAACTTCAGAAAAAGATTGAGGACGAGGTGCCCTTGAGACATATAGGCCACAGCAATTACATAATTTTCATATCTTAAATCCTCAGTGCTGACACAAATAGAGTGAGAACTTTGTGGCTACATGGAAATGTATGATTTTATATAATAATTTAATTTGTAATCATATGTTCTAGAAGAAGTATTTAACAGAATTTAGTGGTCCCGTGAATTCTCTATTGGAATTCCAAGGGTTCTGAGGATCTCCTGGGAGGGGAGAGGAATCATATCTAATATGAGAGGGCAGTGTAAACTCCCCATTCACAAAGTGAATTAATTATATGATCAATTCCAGAAATTTATATTGGATGGAAGCAGAATTTCAGATTTTTGTGTTCATTTTTTTGGAAGCTGTTAAGCACAGGATATTATTTTTCATATTTCATTCATGCCATCGGTGACTTAAAATCGTTTTTACAGTGAATATCTCTATGCCTTGATTTACCACAGAAACTGTACGAGTCCATGAATCACTCCTGCAGTCTGCTTAGTGAGCCACAAAGCTACTTGGTCAGTTTTGAGAAGCTTCTGACGGCTGCGGGGCACTTAAGTAGACTCTTCCTGGCTCCTGTTCTTTTCTTTTGGTACAGCTTTTCTTCATGAACACCTCTTTTTGGTCCTGTTTTTGAACATGTTTTTCTTAAAAAAGAAGTAGTAAGAGCAACTATTCCATAAATCAGGTTCCTCTTCCTTAAAATATTTACCTTTTGAACAGAAATAAATAAGTTAGAAAATATTGAGTTTCACTTACACATCATTCACTTCTTAAAAGAGATCATACTCATGATCTCAGCTGATAGGATCTAGGCTATAGCCTGTTAAGAAAATACAGATGTTTAAAATGTTCTGAGTCCCCAGGAGAACACATCACTTACTTATTATTATAAAATGTTCCCAACTACTCAAGAGAAAAACAGCTATTTAAAGAAACAAAAGGTATTTTTTTCCTCCTCCTTTTTCCTCCTTACAACTTCATGAAGGGAATGGAGGTGATTAATGCACTTCCAAATACCATGAATTTGGCAAATATGTACAATTGAAAGCTACCCAACTAAATTTGTAGCTTGCATTCTTTGACAAGCGAGTTGACATTCACTATAAGACAGCAATCTCTAGGAGGACTCTGTGAACTGGGTCACTAAAATCCACACTGAGACACCCAGCAGTGTAGTTCCTTCTTATTTACCCATTCATTCCAGCTGGCTGCTTCCGTAGACTATGATGAGACAGAGGAGGGGAAGACTTGTCAAGAGTTACTAGGGCAGACCTCAGAAAGAGCCATGGGAATGGGACCCACCAGCTCTGGGCAACATTACTTTAAGGAGCAGCTTCATTTTGCAGTAGCTTTATGATTTTTTTTCTCTTGCTCTTTATTTTCAATGAGATTTTATATTTAAGTGCAGTAATTGTGGCTGGTTTTTTTTTTAAACCTGGTGTCACAGTCCTTTCAAACTCTCCTTTTCCCTTCATCCTCACATCTCTCCTGACAAAGAATATACATTACTTGCATGGAGGTATTCTAGCTTAAAATTGCACTTGTTGAGGGAAACAGGATAAGAGCCATTGAAATCAATCAGCTCAGATGGCTCTGCATGGCTCTTAAGAAGAGCGTTCCCCCATCCACCTGCCAGCCCCAGTGCAGGGCGGTACCCAGAAGCCACCAGATGTTGTGTCTGGTGCAGGTGAGGTGCAGTCCTGCAGTAGGGATTCAAGTGGAGACATTGCAAACCAGTGAGTCTGGAATGCTGAGTCTTAATTGAGAGGCTTAATTTGGGAAGAGGTTCACAGAAGTAACTCAGGAAAATGATCTTCAGAGTGCCACATTTGAACACCCCTACTGCCTGATCGGAGGAGGAGCCAGGGCCTAGCACCTGAACCAAGCACTCGCAGAAGATATTCTGCTCTGAAGAATGGCATGGCCATGGCGGAGTCACCTCGGTGCACTATAAAGTGCTGGCCACACTCTCTGCACAAAGCCATAAAATCATAAAATCAAATATGGCAAAGCAACTTTGTGTCCTCTAGTCTTACTATCTCAGTGCTTGGAAAAAGCAAATATTTCCAGAGTTGATGGAATGAATAACATTGTTCAGTGTTAACTATGTGTTAGTTTGGAAGATTATTGATGATCACACAGTAAGTATTAAAAAGCTGACTTGCAGCTCACTGGCAGTATTCCAATTTCGATATTTCTGATTTTCCACAAGTAAGTTATTACATGTAATGTAATAATTATGCAAAGTCACTAAAGTATCTTAGACATTTTATATTATAGATAGATTTCAAGTTCTTGCTTAATCGACATTGTTGAATATCATGTTGACACTAAACCCAACAGGAAATGTTGTCTCACAAGATCTTGTTAATTTTTTAAAATGCTGCATTCTTCTGAAAGGATGTACAGCCAGCTTTTCCTTTTCTTGTTTTGCTTTTTCAATTCTAATTTCAATTTTTTTCATCGCTATGTAATGCTAAAGGAAAAGCATGATATACACATTCACACACAGATGCGCATGAGCAGGAGCATATAGGTCTCAATGTGGTTTTGGAATGCTAATCTCCTGTTTTTGTAAGTGTGTGTCCTACAAAAAGGAAGAAATTATCTCAGAGGATCTTTGCTGAGGGTCTTTTCCAAAATAATGCTGAAGGTCATGCTTGGATTTGGGAGGAGAATCACAAGTCCATGCCCTGCCTGGGTGAGTAGAAAGATCTTGTCTCAAAATAAAAACAAATAATAATAATAATAAAAATAAAAAGCACTGAACATGTAGCTCAGTGATGGAGCACCCTTAAATTCAATGCCTAGTAGTATAAAGAAAAGTAAAACTCTAAGGGCCTTTTAGCAAACCTGAGTAGTGTGTGAAAGCTTCAACTTAGAAGATTTCTCTCCACTTCCTTAAACCTACAAAAATGATACTTTATTTACCATTAAAATGTGTGCAAGTGGCAGGGTACCATGTGACACTTGGGTCTTCAAAGAGCTTCAGACATGGTCCTGCCCAGGTTGTGACTCAGGCCTGTGAAAGCCATGGCTCTGATTGCTCTGGGGACAAGGCTCTCTAGTTCAGAGGCATTAGCAGGACAGGGCCAATTCATCTTACCATGGGTCTATTTGCTACAATGTCCTAGCAGCATTGGACTCTGGGTACACAGACTGCTGAAGGAAAGGTACACCACTTGGCCTGCTCCTTTCCTTCCCAGTACCCATGCCCTACCAACTTCAGGATGGGCGCGCAGTCTCAGTATCCAAAGTTGAGTATCCATTTCTCCGTCATTGGAGCGCTGCTGAGTGCTGACGCCTGTGTGCCATCAACTTCAGTTGTGTGTGGAGGATCCTTGAAGTGACAGAGGAACCTGCTCCCCATGGAAAGCACCATGCTGCCTCCAGGTTATGGCCCAATGCTCTCCTTTGAAGCCTGGCTCCCAGCTGGAGTAGGCACTGGCTGAATTCCTTGGATTGACTCCTCTTACACCATTGGAAAGGTGTTAATTTCGACCTGATACTGAAAGATTCACACACCTAGAAAACTTCTTAAATATATAAATATATCTATATACATACATACAAAAACACTGCACACACATGTGTATGTGAGTGTGTGTGTGTATGTGTGTGTGTGTGTGTTTGATGGAAACAGGTCTTTGGAAAACATAAAATTTTACTAATGTAAAATTTCAATGAGGAATTATTAATCTTCATTATTCTATGACTGCTTCTTTTTATAGTAGCCAAACCTGAGTGGTTAAACCACAGACAGCTGGTAAACCCAAGAGATGCTCCTGAAGGTTGAGGATTCCCTCAAGTTCATGGAAGGAATCAGACTTCAATTGCCTATGTTCATATGTGAACATACCACAGTGAATTTCGTCAAGGTGGTCATCAAAGCACTAATTTCAAAAACAACTGTTATTAAATAACAGATCAGTACAATAAAGGGAAGAGAACAGTGGTGGGAGGAAAGCAGGGGAAGGGGAAATACTGAGGACTCAATTACAACAAGTTATACTACACGATTTTAAAATTATGTCAAGGCATATTCTACTGTCACTGTATCTAAAAAGAACCCCAAACATGAAAATATATAAATAGGAAAAAAGACATCAAGATTTGCTGCTTCAATATTTTGCTTTTACCTATTCTTAAAATTGACACACACACACACACACACACACACACACACACTCAGGAAATCGTCCCCAAAAATACATGGAGGTTTCCTGGATGAATACTACTTCAAGTTCTGATTTGGTTCACCTTCCTACTGAGGGGAGATCATGAGACATTGAAGTTATCTGGCTAAATAATCCTATGCTGCAGCTCTAGCTCCTCCTCAGCTCAGGTTTGCCTTCATCAGCCTGGCATCCTAGCTACTTACTTCTGACCTCCTGCAGATGCTGGGATGTGGGAAGAACGATGTGCACTAGTGTGCCCAGTCCTAGGTAGT
This sequence comes from Aplodontia rufa, assembly GCA_004027875.1. Classification (NCBI taxonomy): domain Eukaryota; kingdom Metazoa; phylum Chordata; class Mammalia; order Rodentia; family Aplodontiidae; genus Aplodontia; species Aplodontia rufa. The sequence continues at coordinate 25,724 of PVKS010004169.1, forward strand.
TTAGCTACCCCCATGTTCTCCACAGAATTTCCCAGGGTATTCTCTGGAAAATATTGCCCTGCCTCCTTCATCAGCCCTGGGCACATGCGTTGGTAAGAGACCTGGGCAGCAAATCCCAGAGCATCCTGGGAAAGCTGTGCCCCAGCCTGCATTGACCGTCAAGTATCAAGTGGGGACGTTGTGATGAATTGCCTCAGCAGTTTCAGATGGCATCTCCATTTATCTCTCAGAGAGGTGGAATTCTTCTCCCACTTAGACATTTTCTTAAAAAAAAAAAAACAGAGAGAGATGAAAGAAAAAGAATAAATAAGGAAAGATCAATAAACTACTCCAACCAGTCAGCATTGGAAGCTGAATATTAAGGAACATGAGACCTTGTAGATATGTTATTAGCTAATATTTGCAGGTTCGTCAAACCTTGCACACGAGCCTGTTAGATGATCAATACTGATCATTCCGGAGCATGCTGGGCAAAAGGAGGCACCCATGTATAGTAGATTTGTCATCGCTCTTATTATTTTATATTTCATAAAACTTAAATTAAGAACATTTTGCTGTGGCAGACATCATGCTGGGATCTTCGTCTGATTTGTTCTACAAACTTGCCTGATAGGCATCATTATCCTCCTTTCCTTGAAGGTAAGAAATTGAGGTTTGGGAAGGTTAAGTAGCTTGCCCAAGATCACTCCGCTGGCTTTTACATGACTGTGTACCTGAGCTGCCTCCCCATACAATGCTACATTTCTATGAATACATAGGTAGGAAGATCCATTAAGTTGGAATGACGTACCAGTAGCTGTCAAAAACAATTTTAAAAATGAAAACAGAATGAGTCAAATGAAAGATAAAAAATGTTTTGAATTCAAAATATGGCTTTCTGACTTTAATTTCACATAGTAGCATGAACATAAGCAAAGATTAAAATGAACCAAGAAAGAAATAAGAAGAGATAGGATAGGTTTTCTGCCTGACATTGTCCCTACGCTTACCAGGCAGTGAACACATGCTGTAACATTTAACGTCACATTCCCCAACATTGGGGGTTGCCGTATAAGATAACAAGAAGAAATTACAGGGAACAACAAGATGAGGGGAAGCTGGAGTTCCCACAGCTGGGATTTCATGACATTCAATTCTAAGGGACAGTTCTAGGAGTTTAGAGGACACATGGAATTTCCGCGGCTGCCAGGTGCAAGAAGACATTTACAAAATAAATGATAAATAATAAGTAAATCGTCATTATTTTTATGTATTTCTCATTCAATTTCAATAGTAATCTTGTATCTGAATAAAGATGTCAGTATCCATCTGGGTTTAAATTTGGGGAAAAAAAGTGAAATGTCTATAGAAGATGAAAATGGGGCCTTTGAGAATACAACATTTCAGAATATAATTTTAGTTATATCAAAATAAGCCAACCAGGGCTGGAGTGGTGGTTCGGTGGTTTCAGCGCTTGCCTGGCATGCGTGAGTACACGGGTTCAAACCCCAGCACCACGTACACAGCTAAGTGATGGAGCAACAAAAGTCATATGGAAAACTCAATAAAAATTGATTCTCTCTGTCTCTCTCTCTCCCTCACTGTCATTTTCTCTTTAAAAAAAAAATAAGCCAACCAGTTAAATACTCTCTAAGTTATTTTATTTCTGACATTAAATTTTATCCTGGACACAGTGTCTCCAGAGCTCTCAGCACACACCGTGGAGTCTTTAGCTCACCTCAGTGAGTTAGGGTTAATCAGTGTGTTGCAGAAGACTACAAGGAGACTTTAAGATGGCCTGAGTTGAAACTGCTGCTCAGCAGAAAATCAATTTCTAACTCAACTATTATATTTTTAATATTTTTGCTTATTTTCCTCTACAAAAAACAAACAAACAAAAAACATCAATGACCAAAATCACAGTGACACTGTCCCCACCCTGGAGCCACAGATTGCCTGCCGCTCTGGACTCTGTTGATCGATGTGCACTCTAGTTTATGAGTGAAGTCAGAGTTTCAGACTTTGACAGTTTGCTTTTGTATTTCCAGGAAGCAAAGCCTGATTTTTAAGTGCATAATTTCCTCTTAAATAATCCATACGAGCAAGTAACTTGTTTTAATAAATTCACAAAGAGTGCTTAAACCTCTGGACTCACAGGCTTTCCCGCAGAGGGCCACAGTCCTTGCTAAGAACATTGGCTCCGGTGCTGGAGAGGTGGCTCAGTGGTTACAGCACTTGCCCGGCATGTGCAAGAATGCAGGTTTGAACTCCAGTACCACACACACAACTGAGTGTCAGAGCAATGAAAACCAAATACAACATTGACTTTTGCAGCAAACAAGATAAGGTTGAAACCACAGAGGAGTCCTTCCCATGGATCTCAAAAGCCTTAACTATCTATAAAAGCGTAGCTGCATTGTATATGTTTTCTTTTGCAAAATATCTAAGACTAGACTTTAAAAACATTACCGTAAAACATATCACATCTGTGTAAGTTACTCAACACACACATCTGCATAAGTTACTCAACACAGCTTAATTAACTTTACTATCTTTTTTCTTAGGGAATGTATAGTTAGTTTTATTAAAAAAATTGTTTTGATCAAGAAATATAACGTTTACATCCCAGGTATAGCAAGCAATTATATGTAAGCTGAAAGAAAAAGCAGTAATTAAACTCAAAAATTAATTTGCATAGAAATATCAATACAATGGGACAAATTCTGATTAATCTTAGTTGTAGTAGAACTAATTTTAATGTTTATATTATTTAGTGTATGTGATTTTACCAAAGAAGTTACATAGGATTATTTGATAACTATCTGAATGCAAATATGTCACATTTAAATGCTAAGAAGTACATTGAACACATATATACACATATGTGCTTAGTAATGAAGAGTATGAAATTGAAAAAAAGATAGACTGTTTTTGAGAGAGAAAGAGATAGAGAGAGAGAGAGTGAATCAATTTTTTATTGAGTTTTTCACATAGCCTTCGTTGCTACAACACTTAGTTGTGTAGTGGGTGCTTGAGGTTTGAACCCAGGTACTTGCTCATGCTGAGCAAGTGTCATAACTGCTGAGCCACCACTCCAGCCCCAAAAGTTAGAATTTTTTAAATAGTGTGGTACAACTTAAGCAAGTGTCCCATATACAGCAGCCCATAACTCTCTCTCCAGACTTCTCAGTTACAAATTTCTGAATAGAGATTATGGTATGGAGGAAGTTTCCTGAAGGTCAAGACAAGTCATTCCATGTTGAAGGACATCTTAACTATGAAAAACAAACTTAAATTAATGGCAAAAAAACCTGATGACTTCAAATATTATAATATTTTGTTTACAAAGAGAGAGAAGAGCAGTGTGTGTGTGTGTGTGTGTGTGAGAGAGAGAGAGAGAATCAATTGTTTTTATTTAGTCTTTCATGTGGCTTCCATTGCTCTGACACTTTGCTGTGTACGTGGTGCTGGGTTTCGAACCCGCATCCTCCCTCTTACCAGGCAACCACAGTTACTACTGAGCCACTCCTCCAGCCCCCAATATTGTACATTTTTAGAATGGCTTAAGCAGAGTAAAGGAATAGCTCTACTATTTATTAAGATCTTCCATATCAAAGTTCAAAATTGTTATCAATTTTGTTACAAGGTGTCTTCTTGCTTTTGAATATCTACAATTTTGTTGAATGATAGTGACCGCCACACTCTTACTGAAAGACAGTTCTCTAGAATCAGGACAGAAGCCTGCTGGCAGTAGAGTCCTTGCCTGCTTCAGGAAGGACAGTGCACGTCAGCAGGTCTTCAACAGGCAAGGGTAGGAGTTGTGTTAACTTAAGATCAGGTTTAAACAGGGTCATCAAGGTGGGGCTGGGTAGAGTGAGTGACGATTAAGCTGGAGCTGTTTAAGGATGGATGGAAACATCAAAACAAGAATTTTGGAGACAGGAGAGGCACAGACCTTAGGAGACAGCTTATCCTCTGGCCTTTCCAATGAAGAGTTGATGGGAACTCTCTATTACCAACAACCAAGCATTTGCTGAGACCGGAGTCTTCCGAGATAGCAAAGCCCAATTCCAATCATGAAGAGGCTGTGTGGGCAGCATCAGAGCACCTGAGTGTGGCCCACCATGTGTGACCCACCATGTGTGAAGGTGGCGGTGCTGCTGCTTCACAATCAAGACCCTTGCCTAGCTTGAGTCCCGAGAGGCAGGCTCTGAAGTGAAGCGCAAGACTGGGTTCAAATCTGGCTTCTCAGTTTATTCCTGTCATCTTGGACAGCAACTTCACATAAGGGAATAATTTTAAGAGTATTTGCTTGTGGTGTGTTGTGACATGTAAGAGAATCAACTCATGGGAAGCTCTTCCTGCCTGTCACAAAGTGACTAGTCAATAGTAAGGGTTGTTGTTGATCTGAAATTAAAGACTAAAGTGATGCTTTTTTGGTTCATGTTTAAATTCTCTGTTATAGCTACTGAAACCAAATTAGAGGGCCATACTTTTTTCTTAGGATCTTCTCTCATGCATATAGAAAACCTTATTTAATTAACCAGCAAACGGAAAAAGTGGTGTTGTAAATTTAAATTCTTTGTTTACTCTTTTAAACTTATTTTTCTGGCAAACCCTTCTATACTTTAAACGCATAGTTTTTACAATTACTGTCGTTACTGTCCACAGCCCCTGCTCTTTTCATTCTGTCATTGCCACTCCTGCTAAGATCTCTGATGTGTCCCCTCCCAGGTCTGCTCAATGGATGCCCAAAATGTCTTAGGCACCAACCTAATCACTGTCCTTCGTTTCTGCCCACAGTCTCGCCCACGCCAGCTCTACCTACGATTATGACGCTCATCTCAACTTCTCCCTTGGTCTCCCGCTTCCATGTACTTGAGATTTTATGGAAATCCTCCCCCTTCCCATGTGCCCAGGGCACCCCAGCTTCATTACAGAACCCAGAAAGTTGCTACTCTGCCTTGAACCTCATCTTCTTACTCTAAATTCCTCCCCAGGGCTGTCACCTAGTGGCGGATGCTTATCATCTCTTACATGAACTATTTCTATCACTTTACAACAACTTCTCTGGATAAAATCTATTATTTTTATATCCTTCATGCTGCTGCCAGAATTTTCTCAGCAAAATATATATTTTATGAAGCTTATGATCTGTTGGAAACTCTCCAATGGCTCAGTATGATGGCTAAAGGTCACAGTAGTATCCAGAGTTCTACAAAATTTGAGTCCAGTGTCCTCCTGTCCTCGCCACTTCAGGGACACAATGGCTTCCCACAAATGTGTCCTGCTGCAGTTCCCTGTCCTGATATGATGCACCTCCCTGCCGTTTGCAATGCCAGCGTCTGCCTTTGTCCTGCTGAAGACCTCTCTTGTTCCATTACTCCACAGAGCCTGATTTCCTCCTCCGCTCTGTGGATAAAGTAAGCAGGTCCAGGATCAGAGAAGCTTTTTAAAATTTCTTAGAATCCTACATTTAAAAAATGGGGAATATGCAAAAAAATGTATACCAGTGAATATTTATTAAAATGAGAAAATAAAACAACACATTATGTTTATTAAAAAGGTAACAAAGATTATTGACTATATTGTGCATTTCCTGCTAACATACTACCTAATAGATCTCCACAATACCTCTGATTTTATAATACTGGCTAATAAAACTTCAACAAGTTTGATTAAAATGTGTTTTACATTATTGATGATTTAGAATTTCCTTTTATCCTTAAAATATTGCTTGTGACACAAAAAGTGTAAGATCATGGTCAAATTCAGGAGTTTTATTAACTTCCTAATGTGAGCTGGACATTTTGGGTATCACTACGTAGATTGTTTCCTGTGTCTCTATCTTGCACTAATTTGCCCCACCATTGCACAAGTGCCTTTGAGGGTCCTTGCTTGTGATCATACCCTCTGTCTTACATGCCTTAGAACCCTAATGAGCACCCAGTGGCAGGAGAATTAATTTTTACCCCAGAATGGCTAACAATAACAACTCCAGGTGGAAGCTGCAAGCGTATAACCATACCCAATTGAAAGCAATGCACCTCTGACCCAACTTCCTCCTGGATGACTTATCTGAATGCCTGGCATCCCCAACATCACCCAAAGGACAGGTGATAAGGTGAGGGGAGCACAGTATAGGGAGAGCCTTGGACTTTAAGAGTAGCTGCTGCCAGGGCACACTTGCATTGCTTGACCCACTATTAAATAAAGGCTCCTAAAGATGAGTTCATCAGATCTATATTTACTTTTTTGTGTGCTGGGAATGGAATAATTTAACTCTCATTTCCTGCTGCTTCAGAGTGGACTTTACACATGTATCCTGCACACGCACTTTATGTGATTGCTGGTGGCCATGTGTAATTCTCTGCTGGACTACGGATACACAGTGAGTGTCACTCCTCTCTGTGTCCTAGGTGGTGTACACAGACATACTGTGCACACCCAGCTGTTACTTGTTGCTTTAAATGGGATTAGTTTCAAAATAGCCAATGGTCATATTGAAAATTGCATCTTTTCCCTTTTTGACAGCTTGGGACAGAGGTCGGAGATGGAACAGCAGTAGCTAAGATTAATTTTAGCCACTTCTGTATATAAAAACTAAGTACATTTCATAATAATTAATTGAGGTAGCAGTAAGATTATATCAAACTGATTATGATATTCCATACTTAAATGCAAACAATGAATAAAGAAGCAAGATTTCTATTAAAGTGCAGAAACAAGTGAAAGATTTTTGTTGTTCCACATCGTATTATTAGCAAAATGACAATATCTGGAAATAAAATTTTTCCTCCAGGAAAAATGCACGTTATTCATATTTGTAGTAAGTTGAGCCATGTGAAATCGCCAATCTTTTTCTGTTTCCGACTTGAAAATACAATTCCATGCAATTCAACCCAATATATTACTGAATTTATTCTTTGGGTTATAGTCATAAAAATCAGGAAAGAAGGAAGCATTTTGCTTGCCACACTGGGTCCTCCAATTACTTTCAGAAATGTTACAGATTGTGCGGGATTAATACTCAGCTAGTGGTTGTTTCACTTAGCCACGTTGACTATGCAGGACAATGGGCATAAAGGAGAGCAAACCCGCTGGGACCTAACTGGTGACCTGCTGTTATCTGTATTTTTCACAGGATGCAAAGTGTCTGCATAGGGCCTTGGAGAAACTCTGGGGTGCAGACCAGCAGGGGCTCTATGTGCAGACAAGGGGAGAAGGGTGTGACCTGGGAAGGTGGCACCCCATGCCATGCACCGTTCTCCAGAAAGCAGCGGCCCCGCCCACAGGCTTCCAGCAGCTATGCCTGCAGGTAGGTCTCTATTTTTTCCCACTGTGTGTTCACAAAAACACATTCCTTTTTTCTTCTTTCTCCTTCAAAACTAAAAACACATTCCTTTTTTCTTCTTTCTCCTTCAAAACTTAGTTGTATTAATGTCAGATCTTGATTAACAACTGAGGTGAGGCTTGTAATTACTAGAACACAATATAATATGAAAATTGAATTTAAAAATACTTTCTTTTAAATTCAATTTAGAAATGATTACTTAAGAATGCAATGCATGCACATTATAGAACACTTGGAAAAGACCAAAAAGAAGTTGTGGGGTAGAAATCAATAGCTATTATGCCCTTTTGTGATACCCCATCTTCATATTTTAATTTCGATTCTGTCAATAACTTTTCTGAGCATACCTATCTAGAAATTATGCTGTTGGCTTTTTAAAGTCTTAATGACCTTATAATGATCTAATTTGTCTGCCTTACAGTTCACATGTTTAAATGCTGTGCTGCGACAGTTTAGCATGGCCGTGGATCCACAGAAGCGTTCCTCTGTAACTAGAGCCACCCTTTCCTCTGGCAGACCTGAGCAACCCCTCATCTGCTGCCTCTGAACTTTCACAAGAACTGAGTCGTGAAGTGTGTGCTCTGGAGCTGGTCACACTAACTCCGTCAGCTCAGCATCGTGCTTGGAGTTTCATCCCTACTGAAGCACCTGGTGAACCCCTTTCCTTTCTACAGCTCACTATATTTACGTCGTAGGTACATGCCACATTTTTTCAACACCAAAGTTTGAGTCTTTGCACCTGTTGGCTACATGGTGTGGTGACGAGCGCTCTGTGCAAGCTTGGATGAGCCTCCATTTTCAGCTTTTGTGGTTGTGCACCCCTGAGGAGGACCACTGGGTCATACAGAGACCTCACCTCTACTCATTTGAGCAGCTGCCACATGGTTTTACTTTTATTACACAGCTACGGGAGACTAATACAACAAGTGTCATCAGAGGCCCACTGGGGTCTTGTTAAGACACAGTGATGCAGCAGAACTTGGTCTGCCCTCCTCAAGAGATGCCCACTGCAGCAGAAAGAAATTGCTTTTCTCTTCCCACCCCAGGCGGGACCTTCTGTTGCTCTTTACCACACCCCTTTCCTTGCCTCCCTCACACTCTAGTTTCTGTTTAGATTTGTGTTTTCTCTCTCTTTTCTGTCTGTATTCCCTCCTCTAGCATCTGAAGTTCTATAATTAATCTTAGAGTGGATAATTACAAGGATGGTATTTCTGAGAAAGAGAAAAATGGAAAAGCTAAAAATTTTACTAAAATAAAGCCATCTAGGAGGACTTTCTTGGTGAAATATGACCTTATTGGGTTATGAGACTATGGGAAACCTAACCTGATGATAAATATTAACAGTTATATCCAAGCACTTAAAAAACCTATATGTCTAAATGACCAACTCAAGCAAGACTCTGCAGGGACTGCTCCCAGCCACAGGAAGGCACCTTGCTACAAGCCCATTGGCCATTCTTCCTTCAGTGATCAGTCATTGCAGGCTGCAGAAGGCTGGGTGTGTGCTGAGGCAAGACCCAGCCTGCTGGCCCCCACTGGGACAACATCAAGGGCCTTCCACATTCAAAACTCCTCTCGGTCTTTAGTCCGACTCCCGTGATCTTCCACTTCTCCTTTAGCACAGAAATCAAATTCATGATGATGTCTTTCTAACATGCTCCCCATTAAACCAGCCAGAGGCTAGTTGAGTTATTGGGGTGGGCAGAAAAATCCTAACTCAGGGAAGTTGTGGATAAACTATATTACACACCAAAGAAGAATTAAGGGTGCAAATAAAATTATATTTGCATATTGAGTGTTTCAAGGCAGGAGGAAGGCCTTGACTTTTCTAGGTGAGCCCAGTGTAATCCCTAGGGTCCCTTAGGTGCAAGAATGCAAAAGAAAGAAAACTAGAGAGTTGGCTGCTAGAGAAAAATTTGACCTGACATTGTTGGCTTTGAAGGTGGAGAAAAGGAATCAGGAGGTAAGGAAGGTCAGATGTATCCAGGATCTGGAAAAGACCAGAAGAGGATGCTCCCAGAGCCACCCAAAGGAGCACAGCCTCGTCAGCATCTTGAGTGCACCTAGGTGAGGCCAGTTTCAAACTCCAAGCTCCACAAATGTAAGGGAACGGTTTTACCATAGCCCCTCTTCTTTCCTGAAACACATTGTCCTCCGCCTCTGTCGTACCTGTTTATATGTCTTCCTTTAGGGGAAGAAAAATGAAAAATCACTCCCTCCACATATTTGATCCAGAGCTACAACACAGCCTAATTATTTGAGGCCGCCATCCCCATCTAGTGTTTGCATGAAGAGGACAAGAATGAAAGGACTTCTCCTTTTAACAACCACATAGTGGGAAGTCAAGTGTCATTTCCAAGGCCCTAGAACCATCTTCTCCTTAGCATTTGCAGCCTGAAAACTAGTTCTTCCCTCTCATTTGAATGGAGGTTTTGGCCTCCTGTTTCTAATGGTAGAAGCCTACCCCAGGCACTGTTTGACATTCAACCCCCCAAAGATAATTCTCATTGTTGTCAAAAAAACTCCACTTAGCCTTCCTGAAGACCAGTTGCTTATTCCTTTAAAAATCAATTTTATTAACATCAGAGTTGATATAAAAATTTGTGCCTTTGGTAAAGCAGAATTTTCTTAAATGTTTTGTTTGGAAATACATTTCAGTTCCTGTTATTTCTGGGCACCTTGTGTTTACATGATACAAACTATTCTAGAACCTGACTGTTTTTTCCAATTTTTGCCTCCTTGCTCTCTTCAGTAGGGAAAAATATGTAAGTAATAATAACCACAGGAGATAAGGTTTAAAATGGACGAAAAACCTACACTTACAAGGCTTAAAAACATTATCTCCCCTTCAGTAATCAGATATTTATTTTATCATTGCTAAAAAAGGTAGCACAGGCTGGAGTGGTGGCTCAGTGGCCACAGCACTTGCTTTGTATGTGCAAGGACACGAGTTCAAACCCCAGCACCACATACACAACGAAGTGTTGGAGCAATGAAAATCACATGAAAAACTAAATAAAATTTATTCTCTCTCTCTCTCTCTCTCTCTCTCACTGTTCCTATCTCTTAAAAAAAAAAAAGGTGCAAAGCACCTTGTCATAAATTAATTTTTGTCATTTAGAAAACATGCTCGTTGCTCATTTATGGAAATAATTCCAGTCTCATGGTCTCATGCCATTGGCAATTTCAAAGGTAGACACAGCACAAAGAGTCCGCACAGCTTTGGGGAGGATTCAAAGCTGCCCTTAAAGTCTGCCTTACATCATGGTGCGGAAACAGTAGACGTGCTATCTTGTGCAAAAAACAGGGCCTGCGGAGGCGAATTTGTCTTTCCTTGTAAAACCCAAAACCTCTTTACACACTGGACACACTGGCCTGGGCCAGTTGCTTCTATGCAGGGGACGTTCTTCTCCAGCTTTGTCAAAATTGAACACCGCAGACACAGACACAAAGAGTGCTAACACTCTGGACTAGGGCAGCTTGTGTGTGTGTGGTCTATTTCCCAAACACCTTTGAGTTGGAAATAACTGACTTGAAAGATCAGAGAGTAAAAGGGTCCGATTGTTACACCTTGCTGATTCGAGAGGTTCTATATAATCCGAGCTTAAAGGTCAGATGGTGGTGGAGAGGGTCCAGTGGCATATGATGATGGGCACCAGGCAGTATTTCATGTCAATCATCACACCCCTTATAGCCCTAATCCACTCCACTGGTGGAATGGCATATAGGGAAGGGCAGTGGCCAGCCAGGTCAGGAAGGTCCTCCTGTGCACCGGCACAGCCCCACTGCATCTCCCTCTGGGTGAGGGCTGACTCCCATCAGCCTTCTGTCTTCTGTCTATAAGCTGTCTGCTTTCCTGTCTGCCCACCCATCTGTGCAAATAGGATTCAGTGTGATTTTATGTCTGTCTGCAAATGAAATTCGATTCCAAGGTAGGAACTGTTAATAGAAGTGAACAAATGGAATAAAAAGGTGTTGATATGTTAAATTGTAAAATTACTTCACACAAATGCTTGGCTTTAATATGGAATTAACCTACAGCCGCTGTAATTCTCCCGAAGTAGGTGCTTTCCTGTGCCTCCTTTACCTGTGAGTCAGGAAACTGCTGATGCCTACGCAAATCTGGCTGCACCCTAGGTCATCTGGAAGGTGACAGAAATGAGAGCGGGTGCTGGGCTCTACCGCTTTGCTCTGTTCAGCGTGGGGACCATCCTGCTGAGGAGGGCTCCCCACCCAGGGGAAACCACCTTTATTTTGCGGAAGTCGCCTAGACTCTGTCTTAGCTCGTGTCCACTGTGGTTGGGCTGCTTCACCTGTGTGGGAATAGCTCCTCCTTCCAAATCTGCAACAAGTACCTGCTATGAAATTCCAGCACAAAAGCAGAGAAGGCTGCAGACCCAACATTCTCAGTTAGGAGGAAGAGAAAAGACAAACATGTTTACATGTAAGACTGCTTCCCCACATAGAACTCCTATGCAATACCGTTTTAAAATACATAGTTCAAGTAGTGGTACAGACCTGTAATCCCAGCAGCTTGGGAGGCTGAGGCAGGAAGACCACATATTCAAGGCCAGCTTCAGCAACATAGCAAGGCCCTAAGCAATTTAGTGAGACCCTGTCTCAAAATAAAAATTGAACTGGACTGGAGACTGGGGATGTGGCTCAATGGTTAAGCCCTCCCTGGGATCCATTGCTGGTACCAAAAAAAAAAAAGAAAAAAGGAAACAGTTTAGAAAGTAGTTACTTTAGAGAACTTTGAAGAGTCACGATAGACTCCAAGGAAGCCACCACCAACATATTTACTTTGCTAGTTGGGTGTAACAAGCATCTTAATGAACATAACAAATTTTGGCTTGTAAAAATGCACTTTGTGTTTTTAGATCTTATAAATAAAGTGAATATTAAGACTGAAAAGAGCAGCAGGGGCTGCATTTGATGTTGCAGAGAAGCACGAAAGTGAATATGTAAAGTGGTGTCCACTTAGGGAACTCTAAATAAAATTACTGGCATCTGTCCAACTAAAGAAAAGAGTGTAGGGGAGGAAACTACATAGTGCTTATTTTAATTAGGCAAAATTATGTGGTTCAATAAAGCCTGACAGTTGCATAATGAGAGGAGAGACCTGTATTTGTGGGAGAATTATTGGTGATGGAAACGTTGGCAGCACCAGCACCCATGTTACGCTGAGGAGGTCGAAGCCACTTTTATCTTTCATTCACAATTTCCTGCAGCGCCTTCCAAAGTGTAAAGTGATAGTGAGCAGGGGAAAGGAGAATGAGACAGGGAATGTATCTTGCTCTCCTGTGTTTGACAAAGCAGAAGGTGGAGGTCTATTTGGAGTATTTCCGAAGATGATCTTAAAAGTTGTCCCTGACTTTCAGTCTCTCTCTTCTTGGGCTTCACTCTGAACCTCCTCTGCCTGTCGTTCTCCATGCCTGATTTCTTCACATGTGAATTACATACACAAGGACATGTGTGTGTGCACATGTGTCTACAAGTATGAAGACCTGGGATCCTTAGACCTGGGCTGCTTATTACTGCAAGAAACACGTTGTCAGACAAAGGTGACTTGAATTCAAAACATGGATCTGCAGTTTCTTGTGTCTTCAACTTTAAATATGATCATGTGTCCTATTTGTTACTTTCATGATACTCTCTGTGTGTAGACTTCATTTGCTTATTTTAGGGAATATCATTACAAAGCATTTCAAACATGCAAAATGGAGGGAAAGGAAAAGGAATTGTAGAGTATCAGAATGATTATAGTTCCGTATATACAGAAGGCTTTCCCTGCCTTCGTTTTGTGGGTCATGAGTACTACTTAGTTCCTAGTGAACATTCAATATGATATTGAATTAAAGTTGTGCCTAACTATAATCAATGTCATATAAATATATCTTTTTTGTTTTCAGTACTGCAGATTAAACCAAAGGGCCCTATATCACTGAGCGGCATCCCTAGCCCCTTTTTTACTATTTTAATTTTGAGGCAGGGCTTTACAAGGTTGTGCAAGCTGGTTTTGTATGTTCCATCCTCCTTCAGCCACAACCTCCCAGGCTGTTGGATTACAGGCATGAGTCGCAGGGCCTGGCAAGATAGCAGTCTTTTTGTCATTATTGAAGCATTGACAGAAGAAAACAGTTTACCCCAATTGTTAGTGATGAGTTATATTATTTGAAGAAACTTAGTGTATATCTGAACACAATGCCACAGAATAAAAACATAAATACTGATACATTCTACTATTTAAAAACCATCTTGCTAAGATCATTCTAGTCACCGTTGTAAAGAGCACTAGGGAGACCTGAGGTGTAGTGCAGGGGTAGAGCATTTGCATAGCATGTGCAAATCCTTAAAAGTCCAGTCCCCAGCAACGGAAAGAAAGAAAAGTGTTAAGCAAGCTGAAAAAATCTCGTACAAGAAATTCCAACAGAGGATTAACATGTAACTATCTCAAACACATCAAGAAAAATAAGTATTTTAATAGAATTGGGTAATGAGAAAATTCGTATCACAAAAGGAAAACTACTCCAGATCCAATAGCTATGTGAATCAAATGGTCATATTCAATTTTCCAAGAAATATAATTAAAACACCTAATACTTTAAAATGGTGCCTAACAAATCTGCAAAATTTAAATTTAAATCATATAATATTTAGTGACAATAGAAATTCAGAAAAATAAGTGGTCATTTTTACCTAACACTAATTGAAGCACAAATTACATTAACCTTTCAGAAGGAAATTTGAGAGTGTGCAGTAGTCAAGTTAATAAGTGATTATTTCTGTTTACTTAAATTTGTCATTTGAGAAAAAAGAAGCAAAATATTTTTATATTATTGCTTACATGGTTGTAAAACAAAAATAACCAGGAAAAGAAATTAGTTTAAAAATTAAGATTTCTTAATATACTGTCATGGAAATAATTCTTGTAAGAAGAATTGTTTCAAAATACACCATTGAATTTTAAATGTTGGTCCCAAAAAGAGTTTTCACTCTGAAACATTTTTGTTTTCTGCTATGTAAAAAGCCTAAAATGACATTCTTCATTATTGTTGTATTTTCCTGCATGGTTAGATTAAGCAAATTAGTTTTGTTTCTAATTTCTTTTTTTATTTTCAATGCATTCATTGTTGGATAAGTGAAAAATAAGGAAAACCTGAAGAATACAAAGGAAAGATTGCTGAAGAGATGTGGGTAAAGAAAATGACAGTGAATCCTCCCCTGAAACAAACAAGCGGAGATTGCGGAGCAAGAGGGGAAGAATCTACCGGCCACTGGATCGAAGAGCAGGGAGCCCCCCCAGGTCCCTGTGACTCTGCAGCAGAGCAAGAACAGGGGTGGGCAGCTGGGGAAGGGCCACCAGGGACCGGCTGCAGGAGTGACACCGACCTGGAAGAGTGAGTCCACTCCAACCCTGAAAGAGTTTCCTGACAATCACAGTATTATGTCAGCAATGGACTCAGCATGATGCGATCTGACAAATTTAACTATTGAAAAGTCATTCTTCATGACCAACATCTCTAGGCAGAAAAAGCAAAAAGAAAAAAGGAAAAAAAACAAGAGAGGGTGGTAGGAGCCATAAATGATGAAAGGAAAAAGATTGAATGTGGGAACTACATGTCCCTAAGAGACCAATGACAACCAAAAAGTAGAAAATCTACACTCCAGCTGCTATAGTTTGGATCTTTAATGTCCCCTGAGAAGCTCCTGTGTTAGGGAATTCAGGAGTGTTCCCAGATGAAATGGTGACATATTGAAACATATAAGCTCAGCAATGTATTAATCTATTTGATGGAGTGATGATTTCAATGGAGGACTGGGTGGAAACTGTAGGCAGGTGGGGGTGTGACTGGAGGAAGTATGTCACTGGGGTGTGCCCTGGGGTATACGGTTTATCCCTGGCTCCTCTCTCTCTGCTTCCTACTGGGAGCTGAGCGGCTTTCCTCTCCCATGCCCTGAGCACGTGATGTTCCATCTCCTCAAGACCAGAGCAAGGGAGTTGGCTGACCATGGACTGAGGTCTCCAAATCGTAAGCCCCAAATAAAAATTCCCTCCTTTAAGTTGTTCTTGTTAGGTCTTTTGGTCACTGTGATAAGAAGCAGACCAACAGGCTGGTCTACCTACCAAAAAATCCATTAAGAATCAGTATTTTTTTGCACTAACTAGAATATAGCATTGAATGAGAATTCTTACAAACCTAACCAATAACACGAAAATGAATGATAGAATACAGAAGCAAATCCACACTTTTGTTGCAAATAAACAGATAATTATATCAAACACATGGAATGGTTATAATTGCCCCCTCCTCCACAAAAAGCAAACATCATCAATCAGGACAAAAATGTAAGGCTGGAATACAAACTAAATTTAATATAATCAAACCAAATTTAATACCATCAAACAAATATCCAGGAATATGAAAATCTCACATTGAGTTAGAAGTACTAAATTAAAGAAAAAAAAACTAAAAAAGAAAAAAGTCATGGAAAAGTTATTAAACTCAGAAAAGAAATGGAAAAAAAGATGAAATCATCTAAGAAATGATTGAATTCCAAGATACTGAAGATAGAACTTATTCAAAAGAAATTTTCAAATGAGCATTGAAGGAAGGAGAGTAAAGAACCTAAAAGATAAAAATATGATAAAGAAAAGAACAACAACAATAAAAACTTTTTACAAAGAAAATAGTGAGGAAAGAAGACAGCGAAAGAAAAGATGCAGCACCTGATTTTAGTGTTCTTGGAGAAAGCATCAAAACAAGGAAAGGAACTAGCATTTGAAGCCCTAGTCTAAGAAAACTTTTGATAAATAAAAGAATCCCTGGGTCAACATGTCAGAAAGGCCTGCTTACCTCGATGGAGCAAAGACAAATCCTCAGGATTCCTCATTAAATTTCAAGGTAAAGGGAAAAGTCTTCAAGAATTCTTAAGGTGAAGAATTTAGCTTAAAAACATGGTGAATATGGAAGGTTCTAGGACACTAGAGCATCCACCAAGTCCCAAACCCACATTTTTTTTCAGTTGTAGAACCATGGTTCTTCTTTTAGGGTTCAAAAACCATGCTCCAAAGCCAGCAGGGCAGATGTTTTCAGAAGACCGCTCCAATGACATTTCTGTTCATGAATTTTCAATTTTCTAAAAAATCCATCCATATTTCTTATTGCTTTGTCCAAGAAACACTCACAGTCACCCCGATGGTATTAACGTGTAATGGGTAATCTGACAGTTGTACAGAAGCATAGTTGCCATTTCAACACCCTATCTCCATCTGTAATGTATCAGAATTCATGTGGGCTTCAGGTGTGTAGTATCCAAGGACTTAAGGCTTGTGGTATTAAATACTGCCTGTTTTCTGTGAAGAAGTAGCCTAGGTGTGGTTGGCTGCAAGAGTGGGAGGTGGGGTTCCATTATCATAATGAATAATCGCAATGAGTTCAGAAGACTAGAATAGTAAGAGGCCTTAAGAATAATTTTCCATATATATATAAATACACACACACACACACACACATATGCATACACATGCACATATATGTATATATATACATATATGGTGTATATACAGTGTCTTAAGTCTATATATGCTGGCATTTCTCAAAAGCAAATCATCTTCAAATATATCCCATAAATCTGATATTTAAGATCAAAATCCTGCCAGGAACAATGGTGTATGTCAGTAAGTCCAGCAACTCTGGAGGCTGAAGCAGGAGTACCACAAGTTCAAGGCAAGCTTCAGCATTTTACCAAGATCCTCAGCAATTTAGTGAGATACTCTCTCAAAATAAAAAATAAAATGGCCTGGGGATGTGGGGATGTGGCTCAGTGATAAACTGCACCTGAGTTCAAACTCCTTAGAAAAAAGAAAAAGAAAAAAAAAAAAGAAGAAGACAGAAAAAAGAAATCCTCATTGAGCTGGTATTTGTTTTCAGTTCTAAAAATGAATAAACAAACAAATTTTACATCTATTTTCTGTACTGCAATTAACCTTTACCAAAATAAAGCTGGAAATGAACTATAAATAAACAATGTTAATTCAGACATTAAACATTTGGAATCTTTTTGTAGTTTCTATGTGATATTTCATATTCTCATTACACTATGAGATATGTAATTTAAGTTGGAATAGAAAAACCAATTGGTGTTTTGAAAAATATTTTTCACTTTTACTATGTCAGATAATATTTTAAGATCATCATATGATATACATGAATGATTTAAATGATTTACGTGATATTGTATTCTTCTAAGCATTATTACTAAAAATTCCACTTAACCTCTCTACTCTCTACCTACTTCCCCACTACCTATGTAATAATGTAATACACACATACACACACACACACACACACACACACACCTTTACACACACGCACACACCAACCTACAAATCATTAGAACTTTCTGGGATGTTCATTTTGCTTTGTGTTGAAAATCCATTTACAGGGAAATGAGCCACAGGAAAAAGTGACACCATAAATGATTTTGCAGTCACTTAGGTCACCAGACCCCTAGACTAGAAGTTCCACGCTGTTTCCTAGCTGTTAGAAGCACCAAGTATTTTAACATATTGAATAAAAATGCATTAAAAACCCTGTCCTGCTTTGAGCTTGGATTTATGCAGCCTCGTGTAGAATTCTTCAAGTTCTCATCTAGAATTATGTGGTTACGTCCTAGAATCTATTTAGCTTCTCCAGTGAGCATGTGAAAATATTTTCAAGGTGACTGAGCTAATGTATGTGGCCCTTGATCTTCAAAGTATCTATCAACAGAGTACTGAGAAGTTGGAAACGCATGCAGCAACCAGAACTTCTCATCTTTAAACCCTCCTGTTAGAAGTATGAGCTCAATGATTGGGATATTATACAAAAGGTCCAAATCCTTACTTCCCTTGTCCCCGAATTCTTTATTGTGGGTGAGCATGAATCCCTCAGAGTTTGAAAAACTACAAAATTATCTTTAGCAATTCATTAAACTTTTGTTCCACTTGAAAATGAGCTCTGAGTGTAAGCCCCATATGACTATTTCTGACCCTCCTTAATTATTTTGTCATTGGCCCAGAGCAGAAACAGCATTACATCAGTTGAGTGAATATAGAAATTGTTCCCTTCCTTTTTACCATACTTACACATGTACACATTTTCATTTAAAATACAAAGCAATTGGCTAACCAGAGATTGATTGAAAAATGTGTTGTCTTTGTTTTTACAAAAAACTAAAAATATTACCATCTATACTATATTTCAAATTTAGCACAAAGCATATTTATTTGAACTTGACCTTTAAAATACACTGAACTTTCAATAATTCTATTTCCCGGTAATTGCCATTATGAATTTTCAAAACAATTGTATAGCATCAATCTCTGGCAGTAGCATAACTGTTTGACGAGAGATTCTGTTTGGGAAACGCGGCTGTGCGGTGCATAGCACTGGACTACTGATGCCTCCTTTCTGAACACTTCCATGTCAATTCTCATCAAATGACAATTGGTAAGAGAAGGTTTCCTCCTGGGAACAAGAGTCCAGCTTGGATGGCAGAATGCTGGGTTTCAGCAGAGGGCTCCGGTTGCTGCACTGGTGAAATCTGTTCCAGGAACTGCTCCTTTGCTTTTAATGATGGAGTGGCCAAAAATCTGCAAGGGAATGTTTCCACGTCACACCTGGGGGAAAGCACTAACACATTTTGGTTTTCCTGCTTAGTGTTTGTGCAGGCAGATGAAAGTGTGAAGCTTTGAAAACACCAGCTGAATCTGGAATGCGTTAGTCTCTGGCAACTCTTAGACCCTCCTTAGCATTGGCAGCTTGGCCTGACCTCCGCAGAGCCCAGAGCTGAGGGTCTGGGTGTTCAGAAGGTCAGCAGGCCTGTCCTCTCGGGGGTCCTGCGGGGTCCCACAGGAGTGGCCTGCATTCAGAAATTCCGAGAACAGGAGGCTTTTCATAACCTCAATTACCACGGGGTCAACGAGCAAACCAGCACTTGCTGGTGGCACTGAGGCTGCCTCACTCGCAGCTGTGGCCCTGTGGCTGAGACCCAGCGAAACTGCAGTCAGTGTGTGTCCCTCGATGACAGCATCCACAGAGGATATTTTCTGATAATTGGCTTTGTGAGCAACCAGACCTAGGATTTGACTCTTGAACAAATAAAGCCTTGTCAGGATTAAACCCCTGTTGCTAATCCATAAGAACTTTCTGTCAAGTTTGTGTGTGTGGTTTTGATAGAACAAAAGGAACTTAATTTCCTGACTAAGTGATCTCATCTGCTTTAACTTTATTCATATATTGCACTTAGAAAAGAGTCATATTACATTTTTTCAATAAATATATTTATGACCTACTGTGAGATTCATGCATAAGAATGGAAAATTACCACGAGGCTGATGGTATTTTGTCCATTGAGACTCTTTTGGCCTCTTCACTGCCTCTGTCTTGTGAGACTTCGCTATAGGTCAAAATGCCGTATGCAAGGGCATTACGAGGAAATGAATCAAGTGATCTACTTAGATTAAAAGCAATGTTCAGCTTGGCAAAGCTCAAGTAAGAATGTTTCAAATCAAAAGGGAAAACTAAACCAAATGTTAGAACTTAAAGTATAATATATAACCTTATTAGGGAACTCAATGTATTTTAGGCACATTCATTTGAATGTTTATGATACATTATAAACATACATGTTTTATGCATTATGAAAGCCCCGTTTGATCTCTCCTGAGAATCACAAGGCCTTACTGACAATTGCTTCAGTTTGACAGCTTTTTGGAGAAAATCCATTAAGGCACACAGAGAATCACATGCTATCATTTTGAGATAATTTATTCTGAAAAAAAATAAAGAGTACAGTCTAAGAGAGTTTACACATGTAAATAGAGACACTTTTCTAACACTGTTATGGATAATAATTGTGCGGATCTGATTCATACAAAATATGTAGCAGTATTTAATTCATAAATATAAAAATCTTAAATTCAGGAGCATGCACATAAAATATTATTCTCTTCTTGATTTTACTATATGACTTTTACACTAAGTAACATTCAGGTATTTAATTTATAAAAATTCTCAAGTTTTCCATCATTCTTCCCAATCTCTTTATAAATTCTATCTTGTCTCTATTATTTCTTGAATTAATGAGCTCTATCTGTATCAACTAGCCTTACACACTTTTGCTGTGCATGTCTCTTGTGCCTTGAATCACGCCTGGCACACACAGGCACTAAAAGAACATTTATTAAGTGAATAAATATCTTACTTTTGGGAGAAAAATTAAATTAAGTGATAATGGCAATAGTATTACTGTACATGGCCACAAATCCTGAGGTGTGCTTCAGAATATTGGAAAATTAATAATAAAAAATTGTCTTCTTTATTCAATGGAATTTAGTATGTAGGATTCCATGATGTGTCATTTCAGGCTTACGTGGATTTGATTACACACACACACACACACACACACACATATGAAAAATGTATTTCATAAAGAAGAGTATTTGAGTAAGCACAAATCTTTTCTAAATTTTATGCACATTTTTTATGTTTTTCAGCTGTATAAATGAATTTTGGAAAAAAATTTTCATGTGTGAATAATTATATCAAATAATTTCAAGTAAATGAGATTTAGTCTCAGTGGTAGATTAGAATTTGTGTCTATATCCAGCGTGGATCCCATGATAGGAATTTGCCATGACAGAACCTTAGGAAATATTTTTTATTAATTGTTTCTTCTATCTAGTTAACATGTAACATGTAGATGTTGAATAAGCAAACTAAAAGTATTGGGAGTGTTCTGTGTACTAGTTAATATCATATGTATTATATTAGATAATCAATATGAGGGATGAAATAAAATAAAAATTTACTTTATTAATAAAAATCATTAGGGCCAAGCATACCACGCTAGTAAACAAATAAATACATAGATAGACAAGTTGATATAGATAGACAGACAGATGGACAAAGGGAATGGGGGTGCACAAAAATGAGAGATTAGAGAAGAGAGGGATGAGATACCAAAAAATAAAGAGATGAAAAATAAATGATAGATAAATGATATGGATGATAGATAAAGAGTAGATAGGGAGGGTGTGAGAGAGATGTATTAGAAAGAAATGACGGAGAGAGAAAGCAGATGATGGAGGTTGGAGAATAAAGGGTAATGAATGATAAATGAGCCATACATGATAATACAGATAGGTGATAGGTAGCTAGATACAGATAATAAATGACCGAAAAACAAATGGAAGGAGGAAGAATGGATGGATGGATGGGTGGATGGATGCCAGATGGAACATAGGTGTTGTACAATATACAGAATATTAGAGATAGGTAGAAAATACATGATAGATGCCAGGATATGAAAGAAAACTTGATATGTAATTGAAGTAGATATAGGTAAACCAAGCAATATGTAGGGAAGAGGCATAAAGTTCCTGGAGGAGAATTTTTCACTGATCTCATGTCTATTGGGAATTAGAACCAAAGAGACAAGGGATGACCAAGACCCTTTCGGTGATTGATGTAAACTAAAATGTGCGTACAGATGGGTTAATTCAGGTGGCATTCCCGGGAAGTGCTGGTGGAACAACGGAGAGGGAAGGAGGGAAAGGAGCCCTGGATGTGTTACCAGGACCACTCCACATCCAGAGGCTGTCTGTCCTGTTGTCCAGGTAGTGTAGAAGCAAGGTCAGGGACTGTCACACTGAGCAGGAACAACTCAGGAGCTCCTTCATGACTGGACTCAACAGCGCTACAAGACAAATCTCAGACTTCATTTTGCAGATAGGAAATTAACACTCCACAAAATTAAAAACCACAGCCAGTCCTTTGTCCAGTTAAAGAACAAGCTCTAAATAAATCTGATCGTAAAATCTAAGGTCTTAAGGTACATTGAAAAACAAAGGCTGGTGTCACAAGCCAATGTGTATGTGTGTAGGGGACAGTTTCTGGGCAACTTAAACATATATTATGATGTCTAGGTTAGTTTTCTGTTTCCCCAAATAACAAATAACCACAAACTGTGTGATTTCAAACAGCATATGCTTATTATCTCGCAGTTTCTTCCGAACAAGGTCCAGGTGATATTCAAACTTTCTGTTCAGGGTCTCGCTAGGCTGCTGTTACGGTCTCAGCAGACACTCCCCTTCCTCAGCTCACCCTCAGCCTCTGGAGGCTGTTCATAGTCCCCTGCCATCTGCCCTCTCTGTGACATGGTTGTTTGCTTCTTCATGAGAGGCAGAGGAGTTGTTCTTTTTATTTCTCTGATCTTTTGATTCTATTGATCAAATTGCCTGATTAACTCATACCACCCAGGATAATTTTATTTTCAGGTTTTGTTTTTCTTTCATTCTGCCCCAATCCCCATCTCGTTGTGTGTGTGTGTGTGTGTGTGTGTGTGTGAGAGAGAGAGAGAGAGAGAGAGAGAAAGAGAGAGAGTGTGTGTGTATGTGTTACTGGAAATTAAACCCAGGGCTTCACACACGCTAGACAAGCACTTGACCACTGAGCTATGTCCCCAGGCCATTTAAAATTTTATTTGGAGACAGAATTTCACAAAATTGCCAAGGCTGGCCTTGAACTTATCATCTTCCTGACTCACCCTCCTGAGTAGCTGGGATTACAAGCCTGCACCACCACACCTAGCCATAATTTTCCTTTTGATTAACAAAAATCAACTTATTTGCGTCCTTACTTACAGCAACAAAATTCCTTCCCTTTTGCCGTAAAAAGTAACATGATTAGGAGAGAAATATCTCTTCCCAATTTTCCATAATCTCTTGATTGGAAAAAGATGAAAGCTCCTACACATACTCAAAGGGAAGGAACTGAGTAAATGCACTACACACTGTGAATTCTCAAGAATTCCTCTGTGGACAAGGTACTCAATAACAAATAATATAGGGCAGGCTTTCTTATATCAGACCGTGCAACCTCCCTGTCATCTGACTACATCTCTGTTATAGAACCCTCACTTCTCCTTTACTATGATAAAAATATAACCAGGTCTCTGAATTCCTAAATTTAATTTCCATCTATGAATAACTATTCATACATACCATCACTGATCTAGTAGTCAAAACAAAGTGGCGATTTGGAGAGCGAAGAGACATTTACCTGGTTGAAATGAATGCCTATGTCGGTTCTTACAGCTAGAGTGTGGTTCTTAAATATCACATCTTCCAAATGCTTTCTGCTCAAAGAGCACCAAGCCACACATCCATGTCTCCAGGATGCCTGAGTACAATGCATATCCTTGTGGCTCCACACCAGACCTACTGATTCCGAGTATTATTTTGTAACATGACCAGGTGATTTCTACGCACACTAATGTTCAAGAAACATTATGGAAAAACTCACATTAAGTTTACACATTCTCTCATGCATCTGTTCCACTGAATAGCTCTTAATATACCTATTTTAGTGAAAGTAGAATATTTAGGAACGTTTTCCAAGTACCTTTTAGAAATTGAGTGATATCCACCTAAACATGGTTGGCCAAGTTTGCAACTGGAGAAGTGGAGAAATCAGGAGGGCTGCAAGATGAACATAGCTTTTGTTTCTTCTCTGTATCCTCCTATTTTGATCAGGGGCCTCTGAGAATCCACCAAAATCTCTTTTTCCTTCCTTCTCCAAGTAGAAGATTGATCTAATCTGCATTAAGTAATAAAGTCACCTGGAAATATCATGTAATCAGAGGATAATAAGATGAACTTAGGGATATTTTCAGTATGATAAGCTACTCTTTTTGCTTCATCAGTCATTAGATGAAAAAGGAAAAAAAATCCAATACAGCATAATTCCATCTATGTTCCTTACCATTACAAGGGACTCTACACAGAGATCAGCAAAAGCTATGAGTCACCTGTTATGTGGCACACTGTAATTATATGAAATTAGATTTCAAAATCATTTTTGCATTAAGAAATTCCCCCAAAATTGTAGAAAAATTTTATTGTACAATAAGTATTTTAAAGACTCAAAGTCCATGGCCCTATAAACCACTGTGTTAATATAAAAGTTTGACCAATATGATAGACTCATTTAAAGTAGTTTTATTCCAAATGGATTTTTGTCAAATGATTTTTTTTCTTTTGATGGGATTGCAATAAATTATAGTCAAAATCACTAAGGTTTCAGCATTAATAATTATATTTTCATTTCTATATCATGAAAGGTAAATGTATTTAAACTCTACTACGTTCTATGCAAATATACCTAGTGTCTTCAGTTATCCTCAATAAACTGCTTGAGGCTGGCACACAGTGTCAAGTCAGAATGCCCTGAGTGACAGCCTCACCACTGGTTGGCTGTATGTATCCTCAGGCAAACTACTCACAATTTAATTCCATGTGACAAATGTTAGCAAACTCTTACAGAGCATGATGATAAAGTGAATAGTCTATGCAAAACAATTAATGCAAGGACTAAAAGATAGTGAATGCTCAATTAATGAACTACTACTGTTATTGTTAAAGACTTATGAAGAGATGCCTCAAAACCTCATCCCCAATTACTGTTAACATACTTTTACTTGTAACATGAATAGCTGAAGCTCTCTCTTCTTCATCAGCAATTGTGACTGTAAGGTCAAGGCAAATGAAGGAGATAAAGAGAGAGGAGAGACGCCGTGACTCAACAATAACACAGGTTCATTGGAGAAGCCTGTGGAGGGGGACCCAGTGGAGTCTTTGACCCATTGACCACTTACAGAAGGCAGGTAGCAGGCAGGGGTAGTAGAGGGCCTGAGAGAAAAGAGGATTAGGGCATAGGTGGGGAGTTGTCAGGGAAGGTGCCTTTTTGTGATTGTGGGTGTATGGCATTTCTTTGCATGGTGCTGGAGTATTATAGATGGGTTGGGGTTTTGAGATAGGTGAGTCTAGGATTTAAGGATAGATGGGTCCAGGGTTTAGGGTTTAGGTGGGTCAGGGGTTTAAGGATAGGTGATTCTTGTTCTAAAATAGAGGATAAGATTTAAAAATGTCATTACCTAAGTCAAGTTTTACCAAACAGTGAATAACAATGCACTTTAAGTCAATGATATGCATATTATCAAATGCCCTGATAATAATATATTAATTGGAGCACACTCAATTCCTTCTTTCACATTATTATGTTGACTGAAATTGAAATTTTTATCTGAGTAGTTGTCTTTTCACTATATAATGACATTCTTTTATTTCACCTTATCAAGAACATTCAAAAAGTATGGCAAAAAGTAAATACATTATAGAGTTCCACTTATTTTATTAATAGTGAAAAATTTACTCTATGAATAAAATTAGAAAAACTAAATTTGATTTCACAAATGATTTTCATGTAAGCAGAATGGGAGAGGTGGCTCAGCTATTACAGTGCTTTCCTGGCTTTCGCCACTACGCGGGTTCAAACCCCAACACAATGTACATAACGAAGTATCAGAGCAATGAAAGCCGCACGAAAAACTAAATAAAGTTGATTCTCTCTTTTTTAAAAAAAGACCAGTTTTCTAAATTTATTTAATTTATGTTGACCTGATCCAACAAATGTTTCCCAGTATAAACCAAGATATTAGCACTATAGTAATTTTCAAGGACATATGAGTGAAATACAGGTATGAATTCCCTAACACAGGGAATATCCAAAGAAGGACATCAAATTAACACACATCAAAGGGCAGAGAATCCGTGACAGAAAAGCTTAAAGAATTCCATCATGTAAACCACACTATTTTATACCAAATTTTATGGAGTAAACAAATCTTTGTAGAAACATAGAATAAAAAGTCAGTGAAAAGCCAGGATTGGTGGTACTTTTATAATTCCAGCTGCTCAGGAAACTGAAGCAGATTTGCAAGTCCAAGGCCAGCCTGGGAAACATTATGAGATCTGGTCTTAAAAAATATGTTTAAAAAAAAAAAAAAAGGGCTGAAGAGAAATCAGGGGAAAGTGAAGTGATTCTGGAAGGTGTCATCCGTTCATGTCGTCACTAGTGTGTTGATCAGGAAAAGAACAACTTGCAGGAGGAAAAGTCTGTTTTAGATCATGGCGTCAGAGTATTGAGCCGTGGCTGGTGAACTCCATTGCTCTGGGTCTGAGGGGAGGCACAGCGTGATTGTGGGAGGGTGTGGCAGGAGAACTGCTCAGCCAGGAGCCAGGGACAGGTACAGTCTCTGTGTGCACACCCCCATGACTCACCTCCTCCAGCCATGCCACACCAGCCTGCGGTCGCCACCCAGCTGTCCATTCCGATAGCAGGGAATCTGGATTAATCCATCCATGAGGTAAGAGCCCTCATCACTGCCTAAAAGTCCCCACATCTGAAACTTACCACACTAGGGATCAAGATTTCAACACATGAGCTTTAGGGGAACATCCTAGATCTAAACCATAATATTCAGCCATCAGATTACACATCTGTGCCAGTCAACCATTTCAGAGGAAGACCCTTGCCAACATTCAGAAGTTTGAAGTGGAAGGTGTGAGTTGTTTGTTAAGATTTCAGGATTTCAACTAAATAAAAGGAAGAAGGATTAAGTGAGTTTTGTTCCTGATTACAAGGGAGACAACACTGAACAAAGAAGGGTGTATTCTGGAAAATCTTGCTGGATACTCTAGCACTATCTTCGATTCCCCTTTGAGGAGGTTCTGTCTGCTACTGTTGCATGCAGAGCACATCTCAAACCCTGCCTGCCACCACTCAAGCTCTGCAGCTCTCCAGAGGACTAGACCCAAGATAGAAGCCAAGTCTAAATGCGGGTGACCTGCCTGAAGAAATGTATAACCTGTGGCTAGCTGTTGGGAACCGCTGTCTTCATAGAAGCACATTTATATGGAGCTGGTGGCCATGCCTTGCCATCATCAAGAGGACAGATCTCTAAAGTAGAGAGGAGAGGGTTTGTCACTTCAGAACACAGGAAGAGGTTTCTTCCCCAGCTGCACACAGCTCCATTCTTTCAGAGCATGGTGACTCAGGGATGTGCTCACCACAAGGGATGTGAAGAATGAAGCTACTGCTTTCTCTTGCACTTTCCTTGGATTTTCATAAGTGGTTTTCCGGTTTTGTTATGAAGAATCCTGACTCTCACCAATATGTGGGATGAAGCCAAGCTGTAGGGTGTCATGAAAACCAAGTAGGAAAATCATGTAAGTATAATGCAGAATGACACCATCAAGCATTTCCAGTGGAATCTGAAGTGATCAGTGTGGCTTGAAGAAAGAGGAATCTGGAAACAAGATTCAGATGTGCTCAGACAATCCAGAAATCACAGAAGCCAGCTCAGAGCCTCGCTAAGTATGTGAAGGACTGGATTCAGATAGGTTTCCTCTTAATAAAATACTTATGATTACACGGAAGACGGCCATATATTGGAAGTTCCTTACAGCATATATTTACGAAGTACCTTTTGTATACTAATGCATTTTATTTTCACAGTATTTCCGGACAGTCAATGTAACCCTTTTATCTTAGAGCAATTAAATAAGTGTGAGAAGAGCAAACATCTGGTTTAACTCTTCAGCTGGGATTTGCACCCCGCTAAAAGCACTGGAACTCTTTCTTTTCCACATTTCAGTAAAAATGACATTATTTAAGTATTCATCTTTTGAGGTTAGTTGGGTTAGCTGCTATGAACGTGAAAGTGGATAATCCTGGTTCTCTGAGAAGTTCATACCAGTCGCAGGATTTTTGTAAAGAATGTGACTGAAAAATGATTTATCGTTGTTTAAAGTAAAACAAAGCAAAACATGCAAAATGTCTCCAAGAACTTCAAGTGCAATTATCTCCAAAGTGGAGGACCATTTACAAAGAAAATACTCTTCATTAACAGGTTTCTTAAAATATCAGCAGGACCACAAAGTGGGAGCAGCAATATGGATAAACAGGGGAGACGACTGAGGAGGTGAGGGTCCAAAGCTGGAGGAGATGGCCGCTTGGACCAGCCCTGCAGGTGACACAAGACTAACCCAATGGGAAGAGAGTGCAGGTGTGTGTGAGCACATGTGTGCATGGGTGGCAACAGTGTTGGTAAGAGCAGTGATTGCAAGAGGGTCCTGTGAAGTGGGTGGCTCCTTGTCCCCTTTCCCACCGACCTGAGAGGAGACCTCAGGAGGCTTGAATGTAGCAGCTCAGAGGTGGCTCTGGCAACTGATAGCATGACAACATGGTCTGGAAAGCCCATGTGGATGGAAAACTCAAAAGGCGCTGTGTGCTCTCCTTTCATGGCTGCAGCTTACAGCCCAACAGATGTCTGCTGACAAAGTCTAGCATGGAGATTAGTTCCCAGTGTGGTAAGTGCCTCCAGCAGGCAGGCCAAGGAAGCTGCAGGGATCCCAGCTGTGTGATGCCACTGCAGGCCCTAATAAGATGTAGGGAAACAATGGGGAAAGGAATTTTATGCTGGATGGCTGCTCTGCTGGTGTCACAGAAGACTTGGGACTTGCAGGAACCAAGGCATGGCCATGAACTTGCCCAGAGAGCATGCAGTCTTACTTTCCTTGGAGTCTGTCTCCACCTAAGGATGTTCTGGAGGCAGAGAGGCAGTTTTCAAAGTTGCTTTTCATTTCGAACGGGACTTATTTCATAAGGCCTCAGCTATTCTGTATCCCCCAGTACACACACACACAAATATGGCTTCTAGAAGTTTTCTCCCATAAACTTCCACACTTTCGATTTGGCCAAAGTCTATACCTGGGTACTGGGCTTTGATCATCTCTCTGGTTCCCAGAGCATAAACACAGTGGGAAGTGAGCTTAAAAGAACGATTAATCAGCTATCTGTGGAGTACATGCATTATAAAGGAAACCAAAAATGTGCATCTTGTAAGCAAAGGAAACACAATCAGTAGACCAGATAGGTTACAGATTAAATAACAAAACCCAATTATAATTGTCTTTGAATAAATAAATTGATATTGTACATGTAATATAGGAAAAAGTATTCATGAAGAGTCAGCATAAGATACTGGATGTGATATATATGCTACTTGAAATAAAAATGCCAATATATGGGACAAATAAAAAATAGACCAGTTGCCAAATGAGTATGACACTAAAAGCAGAGTTGAAGGAGCCTCCTAGGAGATGTGTGAACAATGAGGCCAAACGCAAAGGGTGGAGGGCTGGGGTGTGGCTCAGTGGTAGAGCACTTGCCTAGCAGGTGCAAGGCCATGAATCCAATCCTTAGCACACATGTGCGCACACACACACACACACACACACACAAACACACAAAGAGTTTTAACAAGCTTAAAAAGCTTAAATCAAAAATCCCAGAAGTTAAGACATTAACAGCCTGAGAACACATATTTGAAAAACTAATGAGTGGAGCTCTCCTAGTATGTAAATAGCCAATTAAAAACCCATAAGGCATGGAGCCCATAGCATAACATATGAAAGGAAAAACAGAAACACATTTCACTCCATTTTAACGAATTTTTTAAATATCAAAAATAAAGTAATACGTCTTCAGCATTAAAAAACAGATTGTGCACAAAGTACAAGGAATCAAACTGTCATTGGTCATGTTAACAGCAATATCATATGCAGGAGGAGGATGCTCCAGTATTGAAGGAAAAGAACAGGGAGCCCAGGGTTTTGCATTCAACTGAACTCATGTTTAAATGAAAAGATAAAATGAAGATGTATTTCAGTATTAAGTGCTCAGTCTTAGACATACCTAGATTGTATTTCCAACAAACATTGGAAGAAATCTCCCTGAAGAAGGGTAGTAAGCCCAGGAGAACCCAGGAGGTGGACGAGTCCACTTCGTCATCACACAGTATTTTGACAGCCAGATTCAAAAGCCTTCAGCAACCTGTGCCCAGGTGATCCTACCAGGAAGGTTCGTTATCATCCAGCTGGGCAACTGAAGCCATGGGCACCACCGGGGCTAAGTCCTTTCCTGTTCTCCTTACCTTCTGTCAAAAAATCCTGCCACTAGTTGTCTCTCTCCACCCCCGTCTCTTTGAAGGAAGGCAGATATTCAGTCTAACCCAGGGGAGCTTTACCTCTAAACTATATCCTCAGCTGCTTTTAGTTTTTATTTTGAGACAGAATCACATCAAGTTGCTGAGAGTATCACTAGATTGCCAAGGCTGGCCTCAAACGAGATCATCTTGTCTCTGCCTCTCAGGTTGTTGGGATTACAGGTATGCCACACACTAGTTAAATCTTAATAACTA
The DNA here is from genome assembly GCA_004027875.1 of Aplodontia rufa. NCBI lineage: Eukaryota > Metazoa > Chordata > Mammalia > Rodentia > Aplodontiidae > Aplodontia > Aplodontia rufa. Next base: position 56,208 of record PVKS010004169.1, read on the forward strand.
GGATCACTTTCCTGAATTAGACAGTCGCTTTGTTCAACCACTTTCTAAAATACCTAATCAATTTTCTGTCTATACAACATTTGACACTTAAAACTTACTTCAAATGGACAATACGATTCCTGAGAACTGCTCACTTTGCCCCTGCTCTGCAGTAATAGCCCTCTGTGCCCCATTGCTGGATGGTCTCTCACCCTGTCTTGGGGTAGACATCTGCTCCATCTCCAGTCTTTGCTCCCTTAACAGTTCAGGCTGGAGTTTCTGTTCCTATTTCTGTAAGGACCCTGCCATTTCATCATCCTTTACAATAAATTGAAAAGGACATACCAATGAGGTCCCAAAGCAACCTGATGGCAGGTTTTGTCTGCTACTTACAAACATTTCTCAAACCATTAAAGAAAAGGGATAAGAAAAATAAAGCAAATTTAGAATTCTACAAGAACTGATTTAAAATGTCACCTCAGATACAAATAAGCTAATTTATACATTTAACACTTTTTTTTTCTTTTACAGAATAGGAACAGTAGATCCAAAGCAGAGTTTTGTTGTGAGTTCAACTGGAATTGTGATGCAAATGTACTTAGTACCATGTCTGGCATATAATTAGCACAGCATAGTTTCCTCACCCAAGAAAAAAAAGATCCTAGCACCTACTGACTAGTCATTGACAAAAATTAATCAGATTAAGAATTTGCAGCTTAGTAGAGAAAAGTCTCAATGCCTGCTACTCTAGGTTGAACAACACATTTGCCTTGCATGAAGGAGCTCTATGTGGAACACAAATCTTGGATACTGCAGCTCACTGGAAACCCTGGAACCAACACTGATTCATGGGTTTCATCCTCAGTCATGGTGTGTGAAATCCTTCCTAATGACTGGAGAAATACAGGTCAATTCAGAGTCAATCTAAGGTGACATTATTGACATTTGGGGCTGGACACGCCCTTACTGGTGGGGACGGGCATCCTGAGCTGTGTGGGACACGTCTCATCATCCCTGGCCATTATGCCCCAGATGCAGGTGAAACATCCTCCACCCTTGCCCAGGCTGGGACTGCTGAAAATGCCTTAGGGTGCTCCAGCTTTTCCTGGGACAGATTTCCTCAGCTGTGAAGCCCTGGGTGGAAAAGTGATCTCCTCTCTGCTGTCCACTTTCTCTTCATTGTGGCAGTCCTGCATGCCCTGCTTCGTGGATCCTGTCTCCCTGATAGAGAAGCTCTGAACTCGATTTTCTGGCTTGTCTTGAAACATGACAATGTGCATGTGACCTAGGCTGCAGTTGCATGAGGAACCAGCAAAGACCAGGGTTCTGAAGGAGGCAAGCTTGCCCAGCAATCAATTCGTGGGACCCACTTTGCATCGCACAAGTGACTGGGGAGGCTTCCTGCTCGAGGAGGCATGGTGCATGCTGCTGGCTGCTGGTGCTTGGCAGCTGTAGGTCCCGCCACGGGGTTATTGGGCAGGCACCCTCTCCAATGGTGAGGATATTTGCAGTCCCAGACATTTGAGCACCTCCTCCTTACCTGAGCTTCTCAATCAGACAGACAGTCCAGAAATGACTTGAGCAATTATTTCCCCAGTCCTCTCCAGTATGGCACACAATAGCAGCATTCGACACACACAGGACGGGTTCATTTATCACCTGCAATGGTTTTCTTGGAGGGTCTGCACTTAATCGTCACATTGTAAATGAGTTCAGGGAAAGAATAATCCCTTTTCTGCTAATCTTTCCATTGTGATTCTGCTTCTTCCCATGGAAAGTGCTTTCTGCTAACAGCCTTCCATTGAACACACATGGACAACTTTAAAGTGGAGGTGATTTTCTTCAGGAGGCCCTTAAATACACTTTGTTGATGAATAATTTGCCTCTTCCTCATGTTTGTGCACTTCACTAAGTGCTTTTATGAGCACAACAGAAGAAACAGTATTCTAAAGCTTCGATCGTCTTGCACATTGTATTATTACTCAATCATTACCCCAAACTTCTCTGGGAATGGCTACATAATTTGCAGCATCCAGTGCCAAGTGCAATACCAGGCTGTATATTCAAATGCATAGAGCTGGATCTGGCAATGGAGAACCTTGCAATAACCCTGGGCTCCTCCTCAGCAAAGCACTGTGGGCCCACTCAGTCCCACTTCTAGGAAGCTGGTCCTGTCCTTCTCCCAGTTTACAAGGGTGGTAAAAAGAGACTCAGAAGCATCACTAATGGTCTGATGGTAATTTGTGAAAAAAAGTCCTTATGGTCCAAGCTTCAGTGCATGAAACTAGTCCCAGAAGTGCCGTGGACCAGCATCTTTGCACCCGAATGACAGATTATGCTACCTTCGTGTTGGAATGACACAGAGTAAGTCACTGAATACACACAAATGCCTTAGGAATTGAAAGAGGTTAGAAATACATATATAGGGGCTGAAGTGGTTCTGGTGCTTGCCTGGCATGAGCAAGGACACACAGGTTTGAACCCCAGCACCACATCCACAGCACAGTTTTGGAGCAAAGAAAGCCTCATGACAAGTTAAATAAAATTGATTCTCTCTTCCTCTCTCTCTTTCTCACTGTCCATCTCTCTTTAAAAAACATACATACAGGGGCTGGAGTGGTGGCTCAGCAGTTACAATTCTTGCCTGGGCTGCACAAGTACACAGGTTCACCCATGTACACATGTAAGTGTCAGAGCAAAGAAAGCCATGTGAAAAATGCAATAAAAATGTATTCTCTCTCTCTCTCTCTCTCTCTCTCTCTCTCTCACTGTCCTTCTCTCTTAAAAAAACTACATACATGCATAACTTAAACTTGAATTTTATTTTGATAAGCTACTGTAGGCATAACAGCTTACAGACATTGCTACAATGAACAATCAATGCATTTGCTATCAGGAGAGTAATAGATCTACCCTCAGCCTGAACAGATTTTTTATCTGAATGGAGTCAATGAAGCAGCAGTTTGATCTGATGCACCTGCCCCATGTGCTGAGTATCGTTTCTGAGTAAAGACCCTTCAGGCACAACGCTCCCAACTACATGACTCTCTACCTGAAACAGATGTTTATCATGATGTTACCATTCATCTCTTAGTCTTTTTATTACAGTCTTTTTTTATAAAGAGAGAGGGACAGTGAGAGAGACAGAAAAAGAGAGAAACAACTTTATTTAGTTTTTTCACACGGCCTTTGTTGCTCCAACACTCAGTTGTATACATGGTGCTGGGGTTTGAACCCATGTCCTCCTGCTTGCTAGGCAAGCGCCGAAACCATTGAGCCACCACATCAGCCCCTCTTTATTACAGTCTTAATCTGAGATGAAATAATTTTTAAAATTTTTCTGATTACCCAGGCTCATAACTTATTATATTGTATGTAAAACTTTTCATCATGTCAAGATTATCTAAGAAAAAAAGAAGAAATTGATTACAGAAATCAGCATGTTTTTCTTTTCTTAGCTACCTTTCTTTGATTGTTTTTGAAATACCTTAAGATAACTTTGGCTTTTAGATAAGTTAATTTTTTTATTTATTCCATACATAGGATAAGAACCTTCCAAAGAATCATCAGATTTTGGGTGTTTTTGGTTGTTGTTGTTGTTTTCTGTTGAGCTGCAATTTTTCCTCCCTTTGGTTGCCAGTTTTAAGATGGATAAATATAGAAAAGACAATTGATACACACATGTTGGATAAATCTTGATAGCTGACTCTTAAAATTTTGCTGCATATAAATAACCCAAGCTTCACGTTCCCTGTTCATGACCTCAGCAGGCTCTGACTGAATTATTACTTGGGACGGGGCACTCAGTCATTTTTCTCTGCACCTATTACATCTATTTTGCACTTCATCATTACAATTTTGATATTTGGGGACAGCAGTATTGGAGAATCAAGGTGCCCAGAGTGTTCCTCGTTAGTTCAGGGAAGATTTGAGATGTGTTCTGAGCCAATTCTATAACAAGCCAAGGAGAAAATGCTGAAATAAATTGCTTCCTTCTTTTTGTTTCATTTAAAGCTGTTTGGATCCAGTATTAGATTTGTACAGAAAATACATCTGGTTAACAAGTGTTGCCCCAGAAGGCAGGCTATGCAGATAGTGATTATTTCGACAACACCTTAACTCCAAATTCGATAATCACTTAGCATTGCTCATCTCGCTGCTGAGTTTACTGAAACACAAATGGAACCCCAGGGTATTTCTGAGAACATTGAAGGACACCTGATGCCATTCACTCTTCATTCATCTTCTTTAGTGTCTAAAACCTGCGAATCTTGGAGAAATGTGAAAAGAAAAGGTTAAGAAGTTATGTCAGGGGCATAGCATTGGTCCTTCCCTTTTGTTACCTGGCTGCAGAGGGATATTTTAAGTTCAAGTATGAATATTTTTCCTCTAGTTTAGTTCTTTGTGTTGACGGTTTGAATCCTTATCTTGTTGGGGCTTGCTGTGTTTAGAGAATCCAAAAGAGAATTCTCATCGCTGTCTCAGGCAAGAGTGGCTCAGGAGGCAAGCACACTGTTGGGGGCTGGGATGCCCCAATGTGGAGACCTTGACCATAGACCACACACAGGACCTTGACATATCCCCACCCCAGACAGAAATCGACACATCAACCTCGGTGAGCCACACTGTGTGGACCATGGGAAGGAATGCTCTCCTGCCTCTACCCTCTCACACGTGACAATGGTCTGCTTTGATAACAGGGCATTTTGCCAATGTTCATGGAAATGCAACTAGTCACACACAACTCACTCTGTGGGTTCTGTAACTGAAGATGTCCTCAACGATTTTTTTTTTTACCTATGGGCAGTGGCAACTTATGTTGCTTATATGGTTAAGAGGTGATAACCATGTGTCACTGGTAGGTGGTAGCACAGTCTTTTGACAGCTGAGTCCTCAGAACTCAAAGAGGTCACGTACTGTACTCGTGATATCCTTAGTCCTCCTTAAAAACATCTGTGCATGCGTGCCTGCACATACACTTATGCGCACACACAGAAGAACTGCCAAGTATTTCCTAAAAACAGAGATATAAGCACAAGACTCCACTTTTTCTGCCTCCTTCCCCTTCTCCTTCCTTCTCCTCCTCCTTTTTTACATCTCACTAAATATACCAGTTGCATGTTTCCAGTTCAGATACAACTTTAGTTGGAAATGTGTTCTAGATTAAGCCTGACAAATAATTTAATTCATTATTTTTAAAAGATCAAATTTTAAAACTATTCTTGATATTATACACTTTGACAGATGAACAATAATTCTGAAAGAAATTTGTTAAATACTTGAAAATGAAATCATTTCTTCCTAATGGGTGCTTAATAAATATTAATTGGTCAAGGAATTATTTATGCTGTGTGTGATGGTGCAAGCCTGTAGTCCTGGATGCTAGGGAAGCTGAGGCAGGAACGTGACAAGTCAAGACCAATGGGATCATGTCTCAAAAATCATTAGAAGGGACTGGAGCAGTACCTTGGTGGTTACGCTGCTTGCCCTGCATGCGCGAACACATGGGTTCAAACTCCAGCACCCACGTACACAACTAAGTGTCAGCAACGACAAAAGCCACGTGAAAAACTCAATAAAAATTTATTCTCTCTGTCTCTGTTTTTTTTTCTCTCTCTCTCTCTCTTACTGTCCTCTCTAAAAAAATAATATATATATATTGGAAAAGGAACTGGAGATGCACTGAAAGTAGGGCACTTGCCTGACATGTGGACTTCCCTGGGTTCAATTCCCCATACCGAAAAAAAAAAAAAAAGGAGAGAGAGAAAAGAGAAGAGAGAAAAGAGGTGCTATTGTTAAGTATTCATCAAACAGTTCCTCTGTTGTTGAACACTTAAACCATTGGGATGTCAGTGGGCAACGTGGCAGTAAGGATCAGTAGACCTTTACGTAGGAGATCTGCACACCTTTTGGGTTGCAGTAACTCACAATCTTCACAGTTAAATACTCAGTGTTTTCTTGATTGCTTAATATTTTTAAGGTGAACCACACTAATAACTTTCCATGCAAATAACTCTCCATGGTAAAACTTTTCTATAGTATTAAATTATGACAAAATACACAAATCCATCAAGGACAGACATAAACACATAGAACAAGTACATATACAAAATAAAAGTGAATCCTAATAAATTACCTTGGATCACCTATGTGGTAATACCTAGAAAGTTCTAAAAATGCCTTTATTGAGGAAATATGATTATGAGATATAATTAGTATTAAGAATTAGCTTAAAAAACATATATGTGCATATAAAACACTCTTGTAAGACACAAGTCACAATGCTAGTGGTGATTTTATCCAAAAAGCAGATTGCAAAAATGGTCGTAGTAAATGCCATAAAAGCACTAGAATATTTTCACTGAGAACCCAGAGTTTGATTTTGGCTCCCTTTTGTGTAACAAAAGGTCCTCACCTGTGTTTTCATGACTTCTAACATTTAAGTTCAAACATGAAAACTTAGTGATGTTTTCCATTTGTCCCTCTCTGACACTGATCATGGGCATGGTTCCAGGTTGAGGGCCAGGTGTTTTCTCCCCGAGTGGATAGTCACACTTGGAGGGCTGTTTTTTTCAGGGGCTGAAAATGATGTAATATTTTAAAGAACGCCTTCACAAAGAGAAATTTTTCATGTGATTTCTTGTAAGGTTGTGAACCCTCAAGGTTGGGGACTTTGAAGATGTTTTATGTGGAACAAAGATGGAAAAGATTCATTTGAAAAATTTTGTCAAGGGGAATGCTTTTTCAGAAGATTAAAACAAACATTTCTAGGGGCTGGTGTGGTGGTTCAGTGGTTACAGCACTTGCCTGCCATGCACAAGGACACGGGTTCGAACCCCAGCACCACATACACAATGAAGTATCAGAGCAATGAAAACCATATGAAAAACTAAATAAAATTGATTCTCTCTTTCTCTCTCTCACTGTTTCTCTCTTCTCTTAAAAAAAAAAACAAAAAAAAACATTTCTACTGTTTAGAACAATAAAGAAGGTCTATAGTTTCCAAACAGAATATCAAACTATTAAAACTGAATTATTTTAGCCTAGGTGGTGAGTATGAGAGCTGAAGTCTGCTGCACCCAGCCAAGGTATGATCATGATTCAGGAATTCAAAGTTTTGATCCCTAGTCTCAGAAAAGACTTAAGTGGAAGGTTGGGGGAATTCCAGCCAAGTGATATGTCCTGGGGAGAAGGCAGTCAGAAAGACTGGATGGCAGGTAGTCTCTCCTTATTGAAGAAGATAAAGGTATGAATTCATCAGGTTCTGGTTATATAAAAGCTGGAAAGATAAAATTAATGTGTTTTTATTTAATATCCTCCCATGCACCTTCTAGCTAGAATTACGTCTTCTCACCACTCTTCCCGGGAGGATGTTAAGTGGGTCAGCAGTTCCTTAAATTCTTTTTTCTTCCATCTCATCCTTTCCTCCTATCTTCTTTCTCTGCTGCTCCCTCCCCTCTTTTTCCTTTATGCATATCGTCATTTTTTTCAGATCAGAATTTGTCAACTAAAACAACATACTAATTAATTTATTTTGAAATTTTTGCAATAAAACATCTCTCAGTGACCTAATTTCAGTTCACTGAGAATCATTGCCTTCAAAAAATGGCGAAGTCTGGAAGCAAATACTCAGGCACAGTTTCAGATGGACAGAGATGCACGAATTCTCCAAAACGCGTGCCTGACACATGTGCCTTGTAAGTTTACCAAATAACTGTCATTTTTATTTTTATTCTGTGCATGTTATTCATGTTGTTTATTTACAATTGTTTAAATCCCTCTTACTTAATCCTCCAGAGACACTTATTCCATAACGGTACTGGGAATGAGTTGAGTGTAAGAAAATTAGCCTGTTTCTACCCTATAAATGGGGTGTGAGCAGAAACAGCACTCTTTCCTTCATTAAAAAGCACTTTTGCCATAAAATAATGACATTTAAGCAAGTATATAATGAAAACATGCCAATACTACTTAACCTATCATTTAAGAAATCAACCAGTAAACTATGTGAACTAGATCAAAAGAGAATTTGAAAAACCCATAAATAGACCACTGGGAATGTTGAAATGAATTTCGATATTAATTAATATTCACAACACAGTGGTCAACTCAATCTCCATCTAATAGAATTTGCATTTTACAGGCAATAAGTGTTCATGTTGCTGTAAGGATTCTGTTACTACAGAGTATCGGGAAACTCAAAGACAACGGAAGTTGGAGTAACTTGGATAGGATATGTTAGGCAGGAATGATCCTTTTGCCCATCAAAGTCTCTCTTATAAGAATTTTCATGATATTGTCCACATGCTACAGCAGTGAATTGTGTAGCTGTGTTAGAATGACATCCTTCAGAACTGTTACTTCTATGCATTGCTCAGGACAAAATGTCTATGAGTAAATGATGATAGAATCAGAGGACAGAGCTCTGAAAGATCTAGGAGGTGCCTGAACTGAGGGTCATGTTCAGGTGAAAAGAAGAGTGATTTTCCTCTGTGATCCTCTGTGATGGACCAATTGTCAAAGGGAACGTACGGAGACATGCTGATTCCCGTGGGACTGCGTATATGTGTTTGACTGTTGCTTCATATCTGTTCCTCAGAGGAGCATCTGAAGTCCAGAGGGTGACATCAAGTAAAGACATCAAGAACAACTCTTTGCTACTTGGTTGTCCCCCGAAGATCTTGTGTCTCACTGTATCTATGAACCTTATTGTTCTTTCCTTCATCTTGTACATGATCCACCCTGCGCATTCTCAAACTGGGACTTGGAATTAACCCTGAAGCTACAGCCATGCTATTCTCTTTGAATGTTTCCCTCCCCATTGCTGCCTATCGCTTTCTTAGGCAGACTTCAAGATTCAGCCAAAATGTCATTTGCCCCATGGTACCATCTTCTGAACTCTCACAATGTTCCCTTGTTGGGATGTGACTGTAAGGTATTTGTGGTAAAGCTTATTCAAATTTGCTTCATTCTGCAGAAATCCAACATAGCAATTGGAACACAGAAGATCATTAATGACAATGATTACTAAAATAATTATAGGACATGTTAATGGCAGAACACGTGAATAGTCATATGAGTGAATGAATAGAGATGTTATAAAATGTACTCAATATCCCTTCTTACAGATCTTGCAAATATGTAAATCCTGAGGTTTGTTGTAGGTCCTTCTCAGAGTGCAGATAATGAGGAAAGCTTTGTACTCATCTTTATCCCCAAGTAAACTCTAATACAAACCGGATTTACAAATAAGTTTTTTTAAACACTTTAATGGTGAAATCCAATCATGCCCATAAAAAAGTACATTCCTTTAAATGTAGAGTTCTTAAACAAAGAAAACTACCAGAAATGTCCATATACTCAGCAATTTAGCCAAGGAACAAACAAAACAAAATCAACAAACAAATGATACGAAGATCAATATCTTAGTCTATCAGTGTTACTACTTCATTAAGCATAAACATAGGAATTCTTTTGTCCCTTTTATCACTTTATCATCAAAGTACATTCTGACAGGTGCATGGTAGAAGAAGTTTCTTATTTATATATTGTCGGAGGAGTAAAGATTTTCTACTACACTCTTGAAACTTACATTCATTCTAGTAATTAAAGATGAAAAGTCTCCGCTTTTGGAAGGTTAGTCCAAAGCCACACACGTGTGAAATCGATCTGACTTGAGTCTATGGCATTGGTTTTGAGGATGACAATGGGAATTGCGTGGGTAGGTGCCTTCAAGCTCTTTTGGGAAATGAGGCTTCACACATTGCAAGCACTGATAAGTTAATCTCCAGATATTCAGTGTTTATCCAAAACTTTCCAAACTACCTTCTTAACTTGCTGATGCATGCTTAGATTTGCAGCAGCCTGGTTTAAACAATGTGCCTCTTCTTCTTTACCCAGCAACTCTCCTCAAATGATAGTCTTGACTACACTCAGGAATCAGGTGTTATTTTGGGATCTCAGTATTCTGTGTGACAAATTATACACTGAAGACCTGTGAGCATACTTTCAAATTTGCATTACTGTGTATGCAACTTTTACACGTTTCTTAACAAATCTGTGTGAAAGTTTCAATGTAAATTGCATGTTAAAATATTAACTTGATTGCCGAAGTGTCTTGATGACAAAACTAAGAGTAAAACTGAAAACGTTATATTCTAAACTCAACAGATTCTAATTCTGCATCTAGGATGTTTTCATTTCTATGAATAAAAGTTTTCAAAGTATGCATTCCATAAAACAGTCTTAAATGTGAAAAATTGAAGACCTGAGTGGGAGGGTCATTTCTAGGGGTGAGAGCCAGGACATGGTTGAAGGCCAGGTGCATTAGAAATCATAGAAGCAAAATATTGAGAGAAGTGATTGATATTGAACGAAGCTGAAAAATAGAAGTGTCCAGACACTTATAAAAATGGATTGGATTTTGATTTATAGGTGGTTCAAATTCACATAGTTTACATAAAGTGGCAATGAGGGCAGTTTGACTTAGGATCACTAAGCACATAGAATACATTTCAAACCCATAAAAAGTTCCAATAATAAATACGCTCTTACTGGATAAAAGTTGGCTGGATTGAGACTAAGCACTGAAAACTCACAACTGACATCAACCTATTTTTTTCTCCTGACTTAATGAGTATGTTCTAAATTTTGCTTAAAATTACAAAAAGTCATTTTGGAATTTTCTTTTTTTTAGCATAAAAAATCTATATTTAGTTTAAAAAAAAGAACTGAGCAATAATATGATTTCTGTTGCTCATTATTGTCTTATCCTTAAAATCTGTTCCTTTGGGAAAGAAATATTCTGGGATTCAGTGCCATCTAAGATTGAAAAGGTAAGGGTTTTAATTAACAGCCTTAGAGCTTCTCATTGCAAGATGGGGGTATTTAGCTCAAGTGGTGTGAAGAGCTCTTAAATTATTCTGGCAATAGAGTTTTCGTCTTTTTTGTTCCATAATGCAAAATCCTTTAATGGCTAAACACACCCAGGAACTTGGATTTTAGACTCTGTGAACAGCAGGGGGGAGATCTGCAGCTGACGTAATGTTCCCTGCCCTGTGGACAGAATCCTTAGATTTCCTGGGATTCATGCATATGCTAAAAGAGGGAGTGAGAAGTAATCAGAATGGTGCACTCTGTGAGGCCAGCCTCTTTCAGTTCTCATAAAGAGGGAGCCCTGGGGGCAGGATTAAGAAAATTGAAGCTAAAATAAAAGAGGATCAGGCACTCCTGGAAGTTTCTCACATCAAATGAGGGCAAATGCCAATAAGATGATCTACAAGCAATCCGAATCCAGTTACTCTAGAGGCAGGAAATGTGCCCGGTGGCTTCACCAGCAGATGGGTGGACTGGCAGCTCACCCTCCATTCAGGGCAGTGCGGAGCCAGACAACTTCTCTGCACTTCAGGCAACAGCTCCTAAAAGGCTGAAAGTCAAGCCTTGAGACTGAAAAGAAAGCTCACCGCTGTCCATTCCTGAACCGATGGCTTGTTCACTCGATGATGTACATTTACACTTTTTCAATTATTTTCTGCAGTACTCAGGATAGAACACAGGTGTACTCCACCCCCAGGTCATATCTCCAGACCTTTTCATTTTTTTGTTTTCAGACAGGGTCTTGTTAAGTTAAGGGACAATATTTTAGTCTACCTCAGTTGAGTTCTTCCTTTATAAATACAGACAGCTTTTCTTTCTGATAAGAATGTGCATTGGGGCTGGAGCGGTGGCTCAGTTGTTATTGTGCTTGCCTGGGACGCGTGTTACGCCCAAGTCTCGAGTCCCCAAAGACCACCAAGGAGCCGAATCCGATGCAAATACATTAGGGTCTTTTTATTATTGCAAGCTAGAGCCTGGGCTCTCTCCGATGCAGCAGATTTAAAGGGAGGGAGTCCGGAGCGCTAGCACAGCCATCCTTTTATAGGGTTTCACAGCGAAGCGGGAAATTCAAACAAAGCAAAGCACATGATTGGTTGATCTTTTAACATATACGATATATTTTTATCAGCCATGGAACCCTTTGTCTCGGATTTTGACCATACAATAGTTTGGTATGTTCCTGGAATGTTAGGATTTGGCTGGTCAGCTCCTGATTGGCTATTTATTTGCTAAGGGTCAGTTCATCTGGCGGTATGAAACATGGTTCGTTGTTCTTAGTAAATGAGAGTTAGGGCTACTTCAAATACTATTCAAAAATGAGGCATTTAATAACTACAATATGTTTAAATTGCTTTACACTTTCTTTCAGCTGCAGTTGACTAAGGCCCTGCTCTCCTGCACTCTTCTCACACTTCCTCCTCACACCGGCTTGCTCCCTAAGGCTTGCAAAGCCTGTGGCTCAGCTCTGCTCACACTCACTCTCAGCGCATGGACCCGGGTTCTACCCCAGCACCATATATAGCAAAGTGTCAGAGCAACAAAAACCAGATGAAAACTAAATAAAATTGACTCTTTCCCTCTCTTTCTTTAAACAAATAAAAAGGAATGTGAGTTTTTGTCTTTGAAAACTGAAGAACTGATAGCACGCAGTCATTGTAAGATATCGAAAAAAGTAATACATAATCTGTAAATGCACCAAAATAAAAACTGAGTCCTTAAAATTAAGATTCATATACATAAATGTTATATAACAGCTATAGATACGTATAGCTATAGACGTATATCTTTACCTATCTATATGTGTATATAGATATATATCTTGGCTCATTTTAAAATTATGAAAAGAAGAAAAGAGTTTGTAAAATTTCTACCTCCTAACTCCTGAAAGAAATCAAAGTCAAAGACTTTCCTTTAATTTTGTATGAGGAGTAAAGTGGCATGGTTTCTATCTAAAAATGGTCAAACACACATGTTCTTACCTTTTCCCGGGAATGTTTCTTGTCACTGGGGTGTGATGTTCAGTGATTCCGTGAAGTCCTGAATTCACAGCCTGTTTAAAGCAGCACCATCTCGGATAGCTGCAGTTGGTTACATAACAACTCTTCCTGCTGCCACTTGCTGGTCAGGCCGCAGGTCTGATGTTTAACATGGTCCTTCCACTAATTAGCACTGTCCAGAACCAGGTCCCATAGGGCTTCAATGAATACAGGACCACTGGAGAACAGAGTTCAATTCTCCATTTGAATCTTGGAAACAATCCATTTTAATCTGTATGCAAAGTCGAGTTTTGAAGGAATAATTGTACTTTGTTTTGGTCCATCTGGATTGGGCTATAAATATGCCTTCCAGGTTTTACAACATTAAGTTAGAGAGACAGCACTCAATGTCAGAGCAATGTTCAAGAAGTCCTGTATGGATGATTAACTTGAGAACATTCATCAAATCGGTGCCCTGATCTTAGGGAAAAAAATGCATTTTTAAGCTAGAAACAATTTCTGGGCTCTTGATTTTGGTGAATGAGATGAATACATTAAAAAAAAAGTTCCAAATGCTTTTTGTTCTCCCTTATAATTAAGCTTAATAAAACAAGCGCACTTTTTTTGTGTTTAACACATGCATATTATTCTATGCCAGAACTTACAATGTAGCATTACAATAACAATAACAAAAAATTTGATACTGGTCCCTGTGGCTTAAGGACTATGCAGCAATCTTAAGATGATTATTTTGTCTATTGTACTCTAGCATATGTTTTTGCAGGACTTTACAACATGCTTCAAAACCAGTTGAGGTTTGGGATTTCCACTTGTTACTATTGATGGTTTCAAGTGTTCACACACCGTTGATTTTTTTTTCCTTTTCCTCTCCAAACCTAAATGTCAATTGTAATACAAATTAATTTGGAATTGGCAAGCTGGTACCTTCAGATCATGTAAGGAAACCACAAGGCAGAGCTGAGGATGTTAATTCAGGTCTTGATTGTGTTCCTGATAGTCCTGGCTTTCCTCTTCCATTGCCCAAAAGTCAATTAGGCACCTGTGACTGTCAATTGAGAAATGAATTTGAGATCGTTTGTCCATACATTGATTTTTTTTCTAAAAAACATGAAGTCAAGGACTGAATAGTTCATCTTTTATGTAGAAGTTAGAGACATACAGCAATGGAAAAGAGAAAGGAATGTATCTCATGAAAATAGGAGGGAGAACAGTGGAGTAGAGGGAGTGGATGGAGAGGTGGATGGAGGGGTGGCAAAGGGAGGACCCGTGGAATAAGATTGACCAAATATGCTGTGTGCATGTGTGAGTGCATCACAACCAACTCCAGTTCTATGTATAACCACGTGCCCCAATTAAGAAAATGGTAGCTAAATGGAAGACTGGTAGAGCAGAGGAAGGAGATCAGGAAACAGAAGGGTAGGGATAGAGGAATTACTGGGGATTGAGATGGAACAAATTATGTTATATGCATTTATGAATATTCAAAATGAACCCTCTATAAGCATAACTGTAATTGACTAATAAATTATGAAATATATATATATATGATGTCTAGATTTGTTATAGAAGGGAAATTATGATGAATTCCCAATTTGTACTCAAGCATAGAAATCAATTACTATTTGAGCCCCAACACTGCAAAAAATTCAATTTTTTGTAAGCTAACATATATGACTTTATCATAAGTCAAACATGGATTAAAAGTGACAAGGGCTCACTGGGTACCCGAGCCACTGGATGCATCCTTCAGCACCTATGATCTCAAATGCTTAGCAGAAAGGCAACAGCACTGAAGGTACTCGGTGAGGAGCTGTAGTCCCTGTGAAAATAATCATAAATGTCAATCAAAAGCACTTCTTCAACATCCACTATGAAATAATATCATGCAACTTGTTCAGTAACCAGGGGAGAACAGGTAAGAGGAGGGGAAGGAGATTTGATTTGCCATCCTTTATCACTAGCCTGTAGGGAAAGATTGGCAGTGTGCCTCAGGGCATGTAGAAGACAAAGGTTCTCTAAGTACAACAAGGTTGGGGTAATATGGTCATGGGAAATGAGTTTGAGGTTCGTAAATAAAAGTTAGGTGCATTCCCAGGGCTACTGAGCCTGGGGTAGTGCCCTGGGAATGTCATCACCATTGTAGTTACTTTCGGGAGTTCTTGAGTGTAGGTATTTGGGGAGTGTGAAATGCTTGCCTTGGTTTATCATTTTTCTCAATACCTCCTAGATGCACTGGAAACTGGGAAACTCAAAAGATTCCAGAGGTGTTTGGATCTTAATTACTTCTTTTGGGAAAATAATCTTATTCAAGAGAAGCATGAAAGCAGAGCCATGGAGGCTACAGAGGCAGAAAGGAGGAACACCAAGGTAAAACAAGAGCAGAGGGAGAAGTTGTCAGAGCAGGATGCTCTCAGAACGCCTGGAAATAGGGGACTGAGGTTTCTCCCTACCTCAACTAGTGTCAGGAACAGAAGGTCTTACAAAAAGCTGCACCTCTCCCACCTCCTCCTGACCCTACCCTGTTTAAACTGCATGCAGCCCCTGTAAGTTAGTGAGATGCCCTTGTAGTGAAGCCCTGAAGACTGAAACCTTGAAAAACATCTGGGTCCATTATGCAAGGTAGCCCAAGGCTGTGATCCCAGCCATTTGGAGGCCGATGCAGGAGGATCCCAAGTTGCAGGCCAGCTTTGGGAACTTAGCAAGATTCTGTCCAAACATAAAATAAATAAAAGGGTTTGGGGGTGGCAGAGTGCATGTGTGACTTGTATGAGTCCCTAGCACTAAATAAATAAATAAATAAATGAATAAAATAAAATAAAAAGAGAGAGAGAAAAGTCTAGCTCTTTCTGAAAATAAACCCATCTATTTACCATCGTAGTTCCAGAATCATTCCAGTGAGGCAGTGCAACTTTTCTTATTAATTATGCGCCACATTTCAGCAGAGCTATACTTCTGGATGTCTTGGGAAGCTCTGGGAGAGGGGAGTAGTCAGGAGATTTGTACAGTGATTCAGAGTAACTACAAAGTGGTCATGAAGGGATTGTTTTCCAATTATGAGTTATGCTTTGTGCTTCTTTGTTTTCAAATGGTACCAAGCTTTCAGCGGTATCTACAGAGAGATCAGAGGCTCAGACACAAGGTTCACCATTCACCAGCCAATGCGCTCATCTTCTTACAGACGTTCCTTAACGGGTTGGGAGGACAGCTTCTGTGCTAAGTGCAGGCTTCAGTGGACTCTGGGCCAGGTGGGACTGTGACATGGGACCTGTAACCATTTGCCTACGCAGAATGCACAAGACTGGCCTTGCCTAAGAACCTGTGCTTGCATGCCATTTAAGGGAAAGCCAACCCAACAGTATAAAAAGGAGTCACTTCACTTCCTGTCCCATGATCACCCGTGGCTCCAAAAGCGTCTGTGGGACACTTTTCTTATTATGAACTGACTTCTAGGAGAAGCGTTTTGCCAGCTATTATGATTTGGATAGGAGAAGTTCCCCCGGGCTCCTGTGTTGATGCAGGAATATCCAGAGGTCAAAGGATTGGATCGTGAGAGCTGCAACCTAAGTAGCCCATCCTACTTTGAAAGCACTGACTGTGGGGTAACAGTAGACAGGTAGGGCTGGGCTGAGGAGGTGGATCACTGGGTCATGCCCTCTCTCTCTGCTCCCTGCTACCCTGAACTGAGCAGATTTTCTCCCTCACACCCTTCGGCCATGATGTTCTGCCTCACTCTGGGCCCAGAGCTATGGAGCCAGCTGACCATGAGTTGAACCTCGGAAACCATGAGAAATAATCAGACTTGCCTCCAATGAGTTCTTCTTGTCAGAGATCTTGGTCACAACTACAAAAACTTAGTGCATTGGCCTAGTGATAGACTTGCAGAAAATTGGTCTAAAAGAACCACACTATTAAGTTTCCGTTCTTCCTAACGTAAGCCTAGATATCTCAGTCTATTTCCTCAGATCAAGTTATATGACATGAAGCTCATGAAGATGATTCGGTGACAAGGCGCACTGTAAAATGATGGGACTTTCCTGTTTTGTTGTTGCTCATTTGTTTTATTAAAAGCAGGATTTCTGGGCTGGACGGATGGCTCGGAAGCTACAGTGCTTGCCCGGCATGCAAGAGGACACGGGTTCAAACCCCAGCACCCATGTGCACAACTAAGTCTCAGAGCAACGAAAGCCACATTTTAAAAATGTGTTCTGTCTCTCTCTCTCTCTCTCCTCTCTCTCTCACTGTCCTTCTGTCTTTAAAAGAAAATAAAATAAATGAAAGCAAGATTTCTCTGGGCACGAGGTTGATCGCCTCTCCTCTCACACTGCAATTCACGTCTCAGTATCATCACTCCAGACCAGCATTTTCTTTTATTTTGTTTGATTTCCTCTTTCTTCTAAATTTTTAATCCTGTGTCTTCTCTCCCATCAAGAAGTATCCTAAAATATTTTAAATATGCCCTGCCAGTCCAGATTCCATTGGTTTAGTTTAAAAGTTTGCATGTTTTTCAAACTAATGTTTGGTTGCAACATTTTTTTGTTTGCTTTTACTCTTGGCCTGATTCATAAATCGAGTCTTATTTCTTGCAATCAGCCCTTTTGGGGATGAGTTTGCGTGGTTATGACGTTAGAGATGGAAACTTGGGATCTGTGACAGTAAAAACAAAGCCAAGTCAAGCTTTAAGGAGGTTGGAGGGAGAATTTAGAGAGAGATCAGCCTGCTTCCCCAACAAAGAGAGGGCCAGGTTTTTATAAGAGAATAGTCAGAGTGGGCCAGGGTTGGCTGGAAGTTTTTTCCTTCATCATAAATATGTTTTCTTTTGTTTTTGAGGGGGTGGGGATTTCTTCCTCATGGAGGATGCAGATGAGAAGCCAGTTTGTCCTTGGGTGCATCATGGTCCCATCCTGTACCTGACCTCACAGTTATCTGGTAAGAGTAGTCAGGTAGGCAGGCATGTGCCCTGCGCTGCTGAAGAAGGAACGAAGCACACTGCCCAGCGTTTAGAGAGTGGGAGGGTAAGGAAGAGACGCGTGCTTCTTGGTGGGTAGCAGGTTATGCATTAAGGCCCAAGAGCTTCTATGCGCTTTGTGTCTATGGGGACCCTGACTCTCCCCATCATTAAATAAAAGTTTAGTGGATAGGACCTACTTTCTATAGATGGTTTATTATGTGCACATATTTCATTTTGTGGCTCATTCTTTGATCCCTTTAACTTGTGTGTGTGTGTGTGTGTGTGTGTGTGTGTGTGTGTGTGTTTGGCGAGAGATGGAACTCAGGGGCTCTTTACCCTTTTCAAGCTTTATTTCCAGCCAGGGTCTCACTAAGTTAACCAGGCTGACCTTGAGAACTTGCAATCCTCCTACTTCAGGCTCCCGAATTGCTGGGATTACAATCTCCCACCACCTCCTCCCCAACCGCCGTACCTGACTCATTTCCTCATCTTTATCTGACTTTGGATTCCATTATAAACTGATGGATCCAAGTTGTGCTGTTTTAATTTTTCTATCTTCCCCATTTTTCTCCTTATTTTATTATGCTGAATAAAGTCTAATTGCTGAGAAGTCCTGAGAGAACAGTAACTGCCCATTTCTCCTCCAGTACCTGGGGGTTATAGGTTCATTCACCACCTCATAGAGAAGGGGCTGGCAGTTTACTTCAAAATTCCTCTGTGTCACTCATAACACACTTGGTAACCTCACCTTCTGCAGACTGTCCTTCAAAAATGCTGTTTGTACTTTTCTTTCCCAAAGAATGGGAAACTCAAAATATCTGCTAAACTTAAAAAAACTAATCACAGTACAAAACGTATCTAATGTGTTGACAGGGACATAAATAACTTAGTTTGGATGTGTGTTCAGATACTAAATCCTCAGAGTTTTCCCTCTTTCAATAAATGTGTATACTTAAAATAGTTTCATGCTTAACATAAAACACACTTGCCTTCACACTAAGACCTTCCACAGTCAGCACAATGAGTCTTGTTCCAACCCCAGACCCAATGACACAAGTGCCATTGCCTACAGGAACCAATTTAAGCTAAATAGGTCCCACCCACAAAGAAGTAGCTTCCAGCATTCAATGTACTCCGAGGTTTTGCTGAGACAGCCCTGTGCGCAGGGACTGGCTTGGAAGAGGCAGCTCCTCATTAAGATAACTGTCCCCACCGTAGTTCACGCTATGGTGGTCAATATTCCACCCAGCCACAGTCCCTGTGATGCCGGTGATGTGGATGTCGGGTTCGTGTCCTCTCGGAGTCGAAGAATGAAACTGAGGGACACCGAGGCAAGCAGAGTAAACAGAGTTTATTTAAGAAGAGAGAGAACAGGGCAGACTTCCCTCAGGTGGGGAAGGGAGCAAAGGGCTCATACTGGGGTTGAGTTTGTCTCTTATATATGGTATCGTTCTTCATTTGGTCCTTATCTCCCTGCCTTTGCACTTAGGGGTTATGTCTTTGCTTTTGCACTTATGGGCCAGGGAAGGAAGTGGTTCCTCCTCTAGCAGCAGGGAGTCTTTGCCTTTTGGCCTCATTGACATATCAAAGGGAATGTCAAAAGAGAAACCAGTCTCCTCCAGACAGACTCAAACATTCTATCTACTCTGACTGCCTAACTTTTTCTATCTCACCTGCTTCCCTTCTGGTCCTCTGTAAAGCTGCCTAACAACAGCTAGCACTTGGCCTTTGGGTATTTTCTTTCCTGTCACCACCCAAAGAACTTCAGCTCCCAAATTTTGACCAATCACTCTGAGGCTAAGGGTTCTGAGTCCAAGTTTGACTTCTTTATCAGGTTAGTCCTTGCTTTAAGCAAGGGAATTGTGACTTAGTATTACTGCTACAAACACAAATTAGTATATAAACAGGTGACATTCAGGGGCTCACAGTCCAACTGCCTTATTACTGACAGTGAAGCTATTATTTCTGTGGTCATTTAATCTAAAACTTTTGGTTTATGTTTATCACTTCACTCCATCGATGTAATCATATGATCATATGTGCCATTAAATTTTTTAATGGTTATCTTAAAATGTTTCCTCCATTCCAATCACTGCGCAGATTTATAACTGGTAGAATGATTTTTTATTTTTTTTATCATGGGGATTAAACTCAGAGACACTTTACCACTAAGCTATATCCCCAACCATTTTTAATTATTTTGTTTTGAGATAGGGCTCACTAAGTTGCTGAGGCTGGTCCTCCTGCCTCAGTCTCCCAAGGCCCTGGGATGTTAATTGTGAGCCATCGTGGAAGCAGTGGAACCCATGTTATACGTGTACTGCGCTAAAGTGTACATATTTCTATATGCTATTTTTCTACTCTGACTTCTATTTATTGCCAGAGGAAGCAGGATGGAATATTGCTCAAAGATGCGGGCTCTGATGGAAGATTCATGGATTTCTATGTAACTTAATTCCTACAAAGTTTGGGAGATTCGAGCAAGTTAGCTCAAATATCAACACTTCAGTTTCTTCATTCATGAAAAGGGGATAATGATGTTCACCCCATGGGTGACATCCAAGTAATCAGCACACAGAAAAGCACTCTGCTCTACAAACACTAAGAATATGGGGACTCTTGAAAATGGACAAAATATGTTTTGCATTGTGAGACTGTCATGAATTTTGGGGGGCCGGGGCCGATGTTATGACTTGGATGAAAGGTGTCACCTGAAAGCTAATGTGTGACAATCCAGGAAAGCTGAGGTGAGATGATTGGGTTATGAGAGCCTCAACCCAAGCAGTGAGTTAATCCCTGGTAGGGATTACTGGGAACTGAAGGCAGCTGGGGTGTGGCTGGAGGAGGTAGGTCCTTGGGAGCCGCCTTTGGGTACTTACTCTGCATCTGGTGTGGGGTTTCTCTCTGCTTCCTGGTGATGCCTTGAGCTGCTTCCCTCTGCCACACTCTTCCACTCAATGTTGAGCCTCACCTCAAGCCCTAGAGAATGGAGCCAGCCATCCATGGACCAAGACCTGTGAAACTGTAAGCCCCCAAATAACTTCTCCTCCTAAAATTGTTCTTTCCAGGTCCTTTAGTCCACGTAGCATAAAAGCTGGCTAAACAGTGGTGGCACTTTTGTGACTCTGAAAGCTAAGCAAAAGAGAACGCTGCCCTATTTCCTTCTCAATCTGACCTTCTTCCTCCATGGGTTTTCCAAGCCTGAAAATTGGCCCCATCTTAAACTCAACATCCACAGTTATGTTTTTGCTGGGCACAGTGATACACATTTGCAATCCCAGCAGCTCTGGAGGTTTAGGAAGGGGGATCACAAGTTTGAGGCAGCATTGGAAACTTAGTAAGGCCCAAAGCAACTGAGCAAGAATTTGTCTCAAAATAAAAAAATTAAATTAAAAAAGGACTTGGGATGTGGCTCAGTGGTTAAGTTCCACTGGATTCAATCCTGGTACCAAAAAAGAAAAAAGACAAAAAAAGAAAGAAAATGTTATATCCTTGCCAGGCACAGTGGCTTAGGTCTATAATCCCCAAGACTTGGGAGGCTGAGCAGAAGATTTGCAAGTTTGAGGGAACCCTTGGCAACATAAAGACCCTGTGTCAAAATAAAATACTAAAATGGTTGAGAGTTTCTTCTTGGCAAACATCATCTTCATTTCTGAATGTAATTAAATGGCCAAATATCTAAAATGATTACTAACACTGTACTGTTTCTAGGGTTTATGACCCACATTCTGAGAGGCAGGCAGCTGGTAATGGAAGCTCTAAATTCTTAATCCAGAAAATTTTATTGTGCATTTGAAGAAATCTTTAATAAAACAATTTTTAAAAACCTAAGAATTTATTAGTTTTGCAAGTATGAACTGGTAAGAACTTTCCTAGAGCTTCTACCAGAGTTTTAGAGAATATATGAGGGGTGAAGATTGGACTTCACTAACTTCCCGGTAAACCCCTCTTCGCTCTCTCTTGAAATGCATGCACTAAGGTGATTCTTATGGAATGAAGAAATTTATACGCATGGAAAATAAGAGAGCCACACTCCCAGAACTTCTAGATAGGGAGAAATAAAGAAGACAAAACAAATGAAAGAGAGTTACGTCTGTGCTCTGTGATGGGAAAAACGAGACCCAAACAGAGAAACTAGAGCGTTTTACCTTAGCGTATTTGTTCACTTACTGTGTGATGTATAGCTCAAGTATTTTCTTCCTATTTGTTTGATTACATGCTCTTTGATTGTCTGTGCTCCAACTATTTATAATTCATTTTCTATGACAGGGATGGAAATAAAATTCAGCCTTCAAAGATATTTTCATTTAAATTATTTTTCAAGTTTAACTAAAAATGTTCAATGAAATTTTAATGTGAAACTGACAAGAAAAAATAAACACCAAAAGTATTGTGATCAACATAAGTTTTAAAATAAATAGGAAAGAAAGAGTATAGTGTTCTAGAAAATAAATTTATGATCTGTTTGTAATATAATACAATCTCTTAAAAATATAGCTCATTGGAATAGAAGATAGGTCAAACTTAGAGCTTGCTATAAATACATATAATAATACAAAGCATCAGCAATGGAGAGTTAATCAAATTACTTCTTTCAACTAAAACAAGTAAAAGAAATACTCATATTAGACCCTCAATTCACTTGGTGAAACAAACAAAATTGAAACTAAATTTAAAATTTAATTAATAATATTGAGAAGTTAAATCCATCCTGGAGCAATAAAGAAAAGAAATATTAAAAATAAAAAAGTCATGTCTGAAAATATTTTACACAGCATAACCAAGACCAAATGCAAAGATGAGATATATGTGAAGCATTTCTGATGAAGAGTTATCATAGTTTAGGAAAAAATTAACATTAGGAATTTTGAGGAAATGTGCAAATTGAATACCTTCTAACAATGTCTAGAACTTAAACCTCACTAAAACGTTAAAAATGCCCAAAAAGGTTTTGAAAAGGTATAAAGCCATAAGGACCAAAGAGACTGAATACGAGTTAACAGAATGTAAAAGAGGTTCACAAAATTTGGCTCCATGTAGAGAGAAGTGACTTAGTGGAAATGGTCATTGTTTTGGAAGTACGTGTGAAGTACGTGTAGAGAGAGAGCTGCAGAAAAGGCAAGAGTGAGGAGGAAGAGTGCTAGCTCTCAGGCATGCTGAAAGCCACTCCTGGACTGAGCTAGGGCCTTTTTAGTGGGCAGTCCCTTGTGTGGGGCTTCCTCCATATCCAATGGCTCCAGGTGCTGGCCTCCAAATCAAGGCTGAATCTGTTTCCATCACTCTAGCTGGGATCAATGCTGTAAACGGCCATAATCATGTAGGAAACCTCCTACTCAGCTTTATCTGAAAGGTTATAATGTAGTAGAAAAATACAACATTTTCCTCATTTATTTAGTACTTAAATTATACTAGATGCTAAAGTCAAGATGAATGAATAGTTTTTCTTAAGTTGAACACATCCTAGGAGCCCAATATTATGCTGTGAATTATGGTGGCTCTTAGAAATACAGGGCTGGAGCGGTGGCTCAGCAGTTGGCTGTGTGAAGTTTCCTGGCTTGTGTGAAGACCCAGGTTCAAACTCTAGTACCATATAGACAACTAAGTGTCTGAGAAATAAAGGTCAGATAAAAAAATAAATAAAATTGATTCTCTCTTTCTCTTCCACTTTCTTTATAATAATAGAAATACAGGACATGTTGTCTGCCTTTATGAACACATGTGGATTAAAAGCAGCTCACATCCTAAGGGACAAGGGATGTAGAGAGAGAGTCTAATACTCTGCAATACTCTGCTATTCTTAGTGTGAACACTTTACTCCTTTTTGTTTTGTTTTGCTTTGTTTTTGGTACTGAGATTGAACCTAGCAGCCCTCATTCCCTGAGCCACATCTCTTTATTTTTTATTTTGAGACAAGGTCTTGCTAAACTGCTGAGGCTGACTTTCAACTTGTGATCCTCCTGCCTCAGCTTCCCGAGCTCCTGGAATTAAAGGCATGCATCACCCCTGGCTCTTTCATTATTTTGTACCTGAAAGAAATCTTATGATATTTCAGATAAACTAAAATAAACTTTTTCAAACTAATATCCACATGCTTTTTGTTTAGCTGATAATATGCCAATTCATAGCTTTCAAGCTCTCAGAGCCATCTCAGAATGATGTACATTTCAGAAAAAGGTAAACTATGTGTAAAACACTTTCAAGAACAAACCCTGCCTTCAGAGATTAAAAAAAGCTAACGACATCATGATTGACTTTGATAAAATGACATCAAATGAATTTGCTTATAATATACTTTGAATATCCATCACTGAAGACAGTTTGAACTAAACTGAAGACATTTGTACTATATGACTGCCATAGGAAGGTCCAATCTGAATGGTAGCAAGAAGCTAGAACTCTTTGGGGTGCACAAAGTAAAAGAAGGACAGCTTATTTCCCAGGTTCCATACAGAGCACCCACCTAGGGGCCCTGCACATCAGCAGGAAGAGAAGGCAGGAACTCAGCTATTGCCATGGACTCAGAGAGCTCCCATCCTCCCAGACAATAGCTCCTTGTCTCAGCTTATCTCCTGGGAGATAAGGGTGTCCTGGAACCCAGGGAGCAACCTCACTCCTGCAGATCTGCAGATCGGAAGCCTCTGATGCCTGTGCTCTCTCATCCTTATCAGATATTGCTTCAGAATTCGCCCAGGGCCCTTCAGCTCTTCCTTTCTTTATTTTTCCTACAGGGATTGGCTGGCCTCACAAACTGTCATAATTTTGTGTTTGCTTTGGTCTCAACGGGAGAAATGTGGCCATCACATCCAAACTCATTGCCTCTGCGTCAGATGGATAGTAGCAATAACCACGGAAATTTACCCCAAGGCTCTTTCTGGGAACTCCAACAAAGCAATCCCTAAAAACCACACTGCACAGAGACAAGTTCAAACCTAGCTGTGGATGAAAGAGCCCACGTCTCTCAATCGCACCCATAGGAAAATCTTTGGACTTCCACACTCTGCCAGGAATTAGTACTGAACCTAAACACAGTGGGTGGAAAAACTACACAAAAGAGCCCAACTGTAGTGAAATGCTATTGTCTACCCTCCCAAGAGAATTATAACTTGAGAATGCTCTACGCAGCTTTTATCAATCACAATGACACATCTTGGTACGGAAAGTGGTTTTTGTGGCTTGGTTATGATTTTGAAAGTAGGTTCATTTCCAATTTCCCATCTAAATGCTTCCTGTATTTTTTGGCCTGAAAGATGTCAATGACCTCTTCTCTTCCTTAAACAGGTTTCTGTGTTTTCTTGGAAAACATCATATTGTATCAAATATTACATTGCTATAATATATACACATATGTGTATATGTATATACATATATATATATATTCATTCTAAGAAAGTGAAACAAATTTCTTTGCAACTCACATTATAATTTTACTATGTTCACTCCCAATACTTCGTTCCATTGAAACTTCAATCATCATCTTATACTTTATAGAAGTCTATACTTTAAAAGAAGCAGTCTGATAGTCAAAGTTCATTCTGTTTTTTAACTTCATTCTGCTTATGCTTTAACTTTCATTTAAAACTTCTTGTTCAAAGTTGACCTTAAGTTCAATCGCGGGCTCGGTCGCTGCACCCTGAATTTGAACTTGAAGACATCTGCCTATGCGGTTGTTTGGAGGGCAATAGTGATGTTGTCACATCGGAAGGAAGTCTCGGGTATCTGCAACAATTTAATTTTGCTTTTAAGAGTGGGTACCCAGAGGAACTGGAGAATCAACTCACCTCTCATGAGAGCTGCCTCCTGCGGAGATTTATGGGGACAGGTTCCAAAATCTTCACTAACTGATCAGAACCACAGTGTCCCTGGCAACCCGCACACATTGCCCCACCCTGCATTCCTGCATCCCCTACCCATTAAGTGATTTATTTCTCCCTTGCTACAGCCCTTAGGCACGTCCAATACTTAAAAACAACACATTAATCTACAACTTTCCACACCAGACCACAGACATCATCATCCCTCTTGATAACTACCTCTGGAGATCCAGACAAAGCATTACTGATTGCAGTTTGTCAAGAAATAGCAAGGGGTGATGTGCCTTGCTCCCAACCTCTGCTTAGGCAAACTGCCAGGAGAGAGCAGAAGCCACTGAGCGAATTGTTAGCGAAAACACCGCACAGGAATCTACACTGCTTAATTTGAACTACTCTAGTTGGCCTTCTTGAAAATAAATAAAAATATTAAAAGACAAAAAAAGTATAATCTTCCATGGCTTTAGGCAAAGAGATCAGCAACTTGATGGTTTCTCCTCCCTTTGTCACTAACCCTAGGCCACCGCAACATTCTGGATCTTTCCAGTCATTCCTCTTAAACCTGTGTTTCTATTGTGTTAAAAAAATAGGATGTACTTTCCAATTTTCATGTATTAATTTGCGGGAAAAAAAATGCCCTACAACTTTCAGTTCTTGAGTGGGATAAGTGCAAATATAGTTCTTCAGTCTTAAAACGGTCAGCTACACTTGCAGCTAATTTATTTCTATGTCAAATTGGTTTCTGACAAGTTTTCTTCCAAATTACCTCATTACTTAGAAAATCACATATCTATTAGAGGTGGCATAAAATAATTCTTATGCAAAGAAAGACAGATATTTGATTACAATAATACGTGGTATTTGAAGAAAAAATAATCAGGTAAGTTTTTACCTGTAATTGTTATTCTTGACCTCGTCAGGTAGAGTGATAAAGGAAGCGCATATGTGCCTAATAAATAACGTCATTCTTTTGTCCCACATCTCTATATTGTTTTCAGAAGTTTGTAATGAGACTCATCGAGCACCTTTTTACTCTCTGTTTTATTTTTCCCTTGTTGGAGCTGGGGATTGACCTAGGGGTGTTCTACCACTAATAACATCCCTAGTCTTTTTAAATTTTTTTTTTTTAATTTTGAGACACTGTCTCACTAAGTTGCTAAGACCAACCTTGAGTTTGGTATCCCCTGCCTCAGTCCCCAAAGTTGTTGAGACTGCAGGTGTGCACCATCACAATCAACTGAAATTAAGTATTTGATGTTGTTTATTTTGTTTAATAAATAAATGTTCCCAATGTATGTCTCTGGATTTTTATAAATAAATGTTATTTAGAAAATCATCTAAAATGAAAGCCCCCAGATGTCAAGGATGAGCTGTTTGGCAATCTTGAAATGTTACCCAGGAATCTGGAACCTGACTTCAAGTCTAACCTTGGGAGTCTCTAATGCAGTCCAGTGTCACTTAGATGGATGAACTAACACATGCCATTAGCTCTAGGTGGCTGGTGGTAGATGCTTAATAAGAACAAGACCATAATTCACCCAAAGTATGTTATACCAGACTAGAAGGAATGTTCTTGCTGACCACACAGAGCCTAGCTGTGCACTGAGCATGAAGCGTGGGAACTTTCCTAGTCCCAGCAATCACCTTAGGTGATTCAGTGTTAAGTAGTACTCAGTGTTAAGTAGTACTCAGTATTCAGTTTTAATACATTCTTCTCTGTAAAATGAAATTGGCTTGACTCCCCATAGGCCCATCTAGCCCTGTGGTATTTTACTCTGCTATGACCTGTATTGGAAGTTTATAAAGATAGAACATTTTTAAAAGTCTTTAACTCTGCAATACACATACAATAACAGAGAGAATGCCTTATGCCTTAAAAATTATCTTTGAAACATAAGCTTTTCACAGCTACTGGGTATTTTTTTAAGAGAGAGGGACAGCAGTGAGACAGAGAAAGAGAGAATCAATTTTTATTCAGTTTTTCATGTGGCTTTCATTGTTCCAACACTTCATTGCATACATGGTGCTGTGGCTGGAACCCTCATCCTCCTGCATGCCAGGCAAGCACGGTAAACACTGAGCCACACCTCGACCCCCTTCTAGGTATTCTTCAATTCTGTTTTCACTGAGAAACTGTTCCGATGAACAAACATATGTACACATGAACATTCAGACGCCCCCCACCTATAGCATGCCATCAGAGCCAGTGGAATGGAAACAAGCTTGCTGGTGTGTAGTGTGTGGGTGTGGGTGTTGTATGTGCGTTTCCGTGTGTTGTAGTTTCCACTCACCAGAAAAGTTGCAAAAGCACCTTTTATGTAAACAAATGTTTCTTTATTTGTTTTTTTTTCCCCAGACACACGCATTTGCCTCTATACCAAGCAAAGGGATGAAGCATAGATAGCCTAAAACACTTCCAAGGTGGGGCCTCAAGGTCTCTGATTTCTGTTTGAAGAGCATCCACCAAATCATTTACAACGTTGCCAAATGCCTTCAGCTCCATTCCCTCAAATGGCTCAATCATCCACATGTTTCCCAAACTAAAAAGGAAGCCAGCATTGCTGCTAAACTTTCCACTGTCCTCCATATACTGCAATGTATGAGTGCCGATGCTTCCTCCTGAAAAACCACATGTTGTCCCAGCAACTCAGGAGGCTGCAGTAAGAGGATTGCAAGTTTGAGGCCGGAATCTTAGTGAGGTCCTAAGCAACTTAGCAAGAACCTATCTCAAAATAAAAAATGAAAAGAACTGGGGATGTGGCTCAGTGGGAGTGCCCTGGGTTCAGTCCCTGGTCCCAAAACAAACAAACAGGATCATTCATTTTCTTCACCATCTAACCTCCCTAAACCTCCCAAGTGATTCCTAGCCACTCCCTTTTCCTTATTAATTGCCAGGGAACCCAGTTTTAGCAACCCCTTATACTTGACAATGTGTCCTCTTTCTAGGCCACTTCCTCTCTTGCTGTACTTATCTGAATACACAAAGCCATATGGTTGGCCATTTTCCTGTGAGTCTAAGCTCATAAATCAGGGAGGAATTTCTGACCATCCCAGCTGGAGAAGGTGTCCCTGTTTTATCAAGATCACACCATCCTGCTGTGACACTTTGAAATGTTGTCATGACTGTATTTACGTAGTTGTTTATATATCCGCCCTTTTATATGGCTGTAGCTGTCCTATTTTACAGGATACAGAGGGTCTTCAGCTTACAGTGTGACTTGTGATCTGTGGCGAAAGCAATATGCGTTGAGAAGAGGGGTCCATCATGTTCTGACTTTGTCTAGCTCAGTGCTGTTGATGACACTCGTGGGATACTGCCTGTAGCAGCGGGTGGTGATGCCCACTCGGCAACCCCACAGTGAGAGCGAACAGCTGGGTACTGTGCTGCTAAGCTGCCAGAATCCCTAGGTTAGGTGCGGTTAAGGGTTCATCAGGGCCGAACGCCCGCACAGGTAGAATGACAGTGTCTGTTAAGCCTAGAGGCCATTCACACATTGTCTGCCCTGCCCCAATCAGTTCTATGAACACCTGTATCTCACTTGGATTTCTTAACAATTTTACTCCATTATGAAGATATAATAAGCATTTGAATATTTATTGAATGCATCCACTTTTCAGACCAGGCACCCTCATTTTGAAAATGCGATATAAGTTTCACTACGTTACAAAGGATTTATATGGATTAACTATCTCAGAAGTGCCCACTCCAAAGAGATGCTCAGAGGGTGTAACAATGATTTCTCATCTTCCTGAGTGCTGCTGCCATCTTTGAAATGCATTTCCACTCTTAATTTCACTGTCAACATCTTTCTTGCTTTGTAATGCAACAGCTCTTTTGCACCCAATGAAATTTTACCAACTTTAATTGTGATACAAATAAAAAAGCAAACAAAAAAGACTCCACCAAAAGGTAAGAGGACATCAACCCCTTTTGCTCACTACCTTTTTTTTAAAAGAAAGGAAGTACAGAGAATGTTCGTGCTTAAGCATGGTGGACTTTTTAAGTGTCATCCTTAACAATTTTCTCCAATGCATATGGGAGCAATGATAATGTCACAGCTGCAAAGCAATCTCCAATTTTCTTAGTTGGTTCCCCTGAGTTCTCTGTTAGCCCTAAAAGCACTGTGCCCACCTGCAGCCAAGCCCTTATCTAATGCACTGAGACCGCTGGGCATGGGGTGAGAAGGGGCCCTCTCAGCCAGCAGCCAGCTGTGGAGGTTTCCTTCCGGGATGCCTTTCCTCTGTTCTGCTTTCTGTGCGTCCTCAGTCTCTAATTCAGCAGTTCACTGCAGAGGACACCTTTCCCCCTGAAGCTGCTGTTTGGCTATGGGCTCATTGCTTCCTTCCAGAAGCTTTTGTCTTGAATGTGTGGCTTTGGTTGTATTGTTGTCCTTGACCTTACTTGTATTTTCCCCCATATCCCTCCTAGTGGAAACCAAAGTCAAACATGTGGTTTTCAAAGGTCCCCATGAGCCAGCCTCATCCTACCCCAAGCCAGCTCCTCTTAACTCTCCCATTGCTCACCCAGTTCCTGCCACAATGCTTCTCCTAAGGCTCCTGAATTCAGGGCACTCATCCATTCTTAGATTCTCTGCAATGACTTTTACTTGTATATCTTGCATTCCTCCTAAGAAAGCCTAGCCTGTCCTCCTCTTCCTGCTCCATCAGCCCCCCATTACCTGCTCAAATACCACCTTCCCTGCTCAGACTTTCCTGACCACCACTTCATAAACACCAACTTTCTGAACTCCCTAATCATTTCTACTTGAGTCTTTTCCTTCTTTGGAGATATTGCCATTTCCAATATTTCTCATTTTTGCAAAATATTTAAAAAACATATAAATCATTTGTTGTTCCTGCTGGACTGCAAGCACCTCGAGGACAAAGGCTTGCCAATCACTTGTTTGTGGTGTCCCAGTGTCAGGATGGCCCCTGTGGCACATGGGGACCAGTGAGTACACTGAGCCTCTACAGAAGGCAGGCACTGTGGCCCATCACATGCAGATGGTCCTGGTCAGTCCCTGCATCTCCAGAAGTGTGTGACTTAGTTAGATCAGATGAAGCTTGAGATTGGCACCACCTGTTCTTCTGCTATAATGCATGGCAAGTGAGGTTAAAGGAAAGGGAAGAGCTTCAGAGGATCATATTAAATATTGAAATAAAAACTGGTTCTTTCATTGTAAAAAGTAGTAGAAAATTATGAAAGCAAGACCCCTCACATTCCTGACCCCCAGGGTTCTTTTCTTATTCAGGTCTTGCAATGCTCCAAAGCTGGTCTTGAACTCCTGGGCTTTTGTGATTCTCCTGCCTGAGCCTCCTGAATGCTGGGATAACAATCTGGGACCACAGGCTAGGGCCACCACATAGGGCTTTCTAGTGTCCAACTTCTGTTTCTTACAGAAAAATTAGGAGAGTGAATCAAATCCCCCTTGGATTAGGTGTTCATTCCTGATCTGTCCTGCTGTAAAACACTGGGAATATGAAGTGACATGGGTTAGCTACCTCAGGGACTGCAGCAGGACTCCTGGGTGGCAAGGACTCACACAACAACTGTTCTAAGCCCAGGTTGCATCAGGCACACCCTTGTGTCCTGGAAACAGCCACAGATATGACAGATATGTGTCAAAATTCATGAAAACTTCATTTCAATGGAGGAAGCATCAAAACAAAAGAAGAATTTTCTAGAGGATCTACATCTTAAGCATGAAACTGTTGAAGATGGCTTAAAAACTGGATCAACATGGGCACACCTGCAATCCCAGACGCTCGGGAGGCTGAGACAGGAAGATGGCAGCCAATCTCTCAACTTCACAAGACCTACATCAAAATAATTAGAAGGGATGGTGATGTAGAGTGACCCTTGGCTCAAACCCCAGTACTGCAAAGAAAAAATGATGTTTACTGGATCAATATTTTCAAAATCAGAATAAAGTCTAAGAGATTGCATATACTCACAGTTCCAAACCCCGGAGTCTCTTAGGATTGCTAAACAGTAGAAGACAAGCCCTGTGGGAGCTAAGAAGGAGAGAGAGTTAATCCCCACTTCAATGAAAGTTGGGTTTCGAAAAAGGTAGGTTCTAGATAGACAGATAATAAGTGAACAAAAAAATTTGTCAAATTATTTCTCAAATTAAAATTCTCTTTGCTCAAGAACCAGCATTTCTTACATAGATTTTTTAATTACCTTTGTTAATGGTTATGAATTTGAGTAGAATATTCATAGGCAAAATAGGCAAGAGGTCTTTGATTAATAGAGTAGGTTCATTAGCCCATAAAAGGAGATGGGGTGTTGGTCAGGACAGCGAGCTAGGAAGCACTTCTCACCCCTGGAAGCCCAGCATGCTTCACAGCAGGGAGATGGAAGACACCTGACTTGGGAGTCAGAGCATGGGATTTTACACTCTGTGAAACAGTGAGGAACAGTGGAAGGCAAGGGGCGTATTCAGGTCACAAAGGGATTTAGTGAGCATGTGTCTCAACCATGCTGTTACGAAACCCCGCCTCTGTCTCCAGTGCCTTTTCTCTGTTCCCCTTGGCTCCAGAGATTGGTGTGAACTCTTCCCAAAGGTCAGGGGGTGCTCCCAGTCATCCACCGGTTGAGCCCACCTTCCAGTTCTGCTTTCCACACTTCCTGAAAGCTTTACGTTGTGGTTTCCTCCAAGACCTGCTCCTCTTTACTTCTGTTAATCTGGCTTTTGCTTCCTGTTCTACTTCAATTTTCTCCTCTTTCACAGAAGTTTCCCAATTATTTTATTTTATTTTTATTTTTTGTTTTGAAATGTCAGGACTTGAACCCAGGGCTTTGTGCTCTGCACTGAGCTACAACCCCATCCCCCACTCATTATAACTCTCATTGGGCAGAATGAGCATATGAGATTAGAGTGAAAATACTCAAGCTATTATCACATTAC
This sequence comes from Aplodontia rufa, assembly GCA_004027875.1. Lineage (NCBI taxonomy): Eukaryota > Metazoa > Chordata > Mammalia > Rodentia > Aplodontiidae > Aplodontia > Aplodontia rufa. The sequence goes on from PVKS010004169.1 coordinate 88,726, forward strand.
CTTAATTTTCATTACTTTGGTATACTTATATTTTATTTGTTGTGATCTTGTGAACTTAGCTATAGTTAGCTCCATGGGTCAATGCCACAATTCATGCAACTGTACACTTTTATTTGCACAATTGAGTAGAAAGTGAGCAATCTAAAATATAGATTTTCCTAATTTGTGAGAATACACAATTAAGATGAAAATGTTGACTTATGAAAATCCACTCCAGATCTCTTTTAAAAGCCAGCTTCTTTAGTGCATGTAAAATGTGAGTTTTGATTTTGCAATACAACAATATGATGATTCTATAAAGCAAGGGTTCTGCCACTGATCCTGGGCTTTCAGTGAACAGAGATGAAGGGAAGATCTCAGGACCCTTCGTAGTGAGCAAGGCATTTCCATCTCTCAGGAGATGTGAGTTCAGATGTGCCAGTGTCCAGGGACTGTGGAAGATGAAATCAGACAGCTATGTTCAGCTCCTGGTGTTCTGGCACACAGTAAGAAGTTGGAAATCACAGAAGGACGTTTGACAGGAATGAAAGCCATCAAAAAGAAACAAAATAAAAACACACGTAGACACCGGGATGATATTTTACCTTATTAGCAAAATTTGATTTTCCATTTCTTCTTGTACCATCATTCCTCTTTCCTCTTTAAGACAGTATAGAAACTTTCTCACCACATATTCTTCTAGGAAAGAAAGAAAGAAATAATAGTTGAGAATAAATATGTGTATTCTGTTTTGTTTGCTTTTTTTTTTTCTTTTTTCTTGGTAAATGAAGTCAGACATCCCAAGTAGGCACCAAAACTCATCACAAGGGAATAACAGTATTTTTTATGGAATCGATCATGGTGTTTAATATTGGTGAGCTGCTAATTATACCTGCTTTCCTATCCTGCTAAAGATAACAAGATTACATGTTTTCATCTCCCCTGTCTTTAAGCTTGATCATGTGTCAGATGTAAACCACATCAAAGCCCATCCCATAAAAATGTCCCTTTGAAACTTGCCCTTTGTCTGTCCCAAGGTGAAGGTTGGATGTCCAAGCCCATGGTGAACCTGGGAGACTCAGGCGCAGGATGCATCTTCCCCATGGAGACCCTCGCTATCTCCGAGGTGCAGAAGGTCCCCTGATCCTGATTCTGCCCCACTGGCTGCCCCATCTCCACTAGACAAGACAGCATGAGAAGCAACTTGTGATTTGCCTTAAGTCACTGTGGCTTCAGGGTTTGATTGATTGAGGAACAGTGTTGTCTTTTACAACGGGATTTACAAGAGCAGGGTCTTTCTTAGGAAAACAGGCAGCTTGGAAGTGAATGGCCAAGCTGGAGGTACCTAGAGGAAGACAAATTTGGTAGCACTGGAAATCACATGACCAAGACTCACCAGTAGATGGGACCCAAAATAAGGTGTAAGTCCAGACCCAGAATAAGGTGTAAGCGAAATCAGAGAGAAGCTGCTGGTCTTGGCGCATAGAAGAATGGATTCACTTCCTAGGACCCTCTGGTGCCCTTCTCCTAAGCGGCAGGAATTGATGGCTGGGAAGAACTTTGCCTGGACGGGTCCTACCCAGGAGAGGTTCTCCAGGCCTGACCCTCCAGGCCCCCTGGGCTCAGTGGTTGAAAGCATCCTGTGTGGTACTGGAGCGGTGACTCAGCAGTTACAGCGCTTGCCTGGCATGCACAAGTACGCGAGTTCAAACCCAGCACCATGCACACAACAAAGTGTCTGAGGAATGAAAGTCACACAAAAGAAACTACATAAAAATTGCTTCTCTCTTTCTCTCTCTAGCTGTCCCCTCTTGCTTTTAAAAAAAGAAAGAAAGAAAGAAAAAGAAAAAAGAAGAAAAGAAAATATCCTGACTCCTGGACAAGGTGTGAAAGGGGCGTACCCAGCCCTGCAAGACAGGTGAGTGAGGAGCTGTCTGGGTGGCAGAGGGGGGGACTGACTTCTGTGCAGAGGAAAGATGAGAAGGACCTAGAATGTGAACAGTGGAAGCAGCAGCCCCTGGACCAGGCAGGAGCAGAGGCCTGCTGAACTCAGAGAGTATTTTGCTATACTGTGGGGCCTTTTTAAAAAATACCAATAATTATAATAGCCATTTTTATCATGTCATTTTCCATTTCAATATTTAATTGAGGCAATAGAAGACCACATTTATATATATATATATATATATATATATATATATATATATATAAACTTTGAAAGATTCCTTTGCCCCTTTACACACAATAGAAGATTCACTTCACAGGTTATAGGGCACCTTTCACCTGTTCACCTGGATGTCTTTCATTATAGAAATATAAAGTTGAGCTGTTCATTCACGCACTAATGTAAAACCACAGGCTTGGCACATTGACATGGAAAACAGAGAGTCACTAAATGAAATCAATATCTATGGAGCAGAAATCTTGAACTCAGTCCGAGACTTGCTAAACGTGGGCTCTTGCAGTTTGCCAAAGGGAAGAGTTGACACCATGCCCGGCTTCCCGTGAACGGCACCTTTATCTTCAGCTAGAACCTCTGGCAAGTCTGACTCAGTGGTTGGAACAGTTTCTAATGTAAGGCAGAGGTTTCTGACTGAAAATTAACTATGAATCAAACGTTCTACTTAGTTATATTATTTTAATCTATTGTATTTCCAAAAACTCAGGTTTCAGATTCCTTCAAGGCAAATTTGTATTGTTTTAGAAAATAATTTAAGAAAACATGTTTTTATTTTCCCTATGTAGGTGCATTTGATATATCAGAAGGTAGCAAAAGCATCAGTCATACTTAGGCTGCTTTGTTGGTACAGGAACCTCAAAAATGAGATCACAAGGAGCAAAAATAAGCATTGAGAGTTATCATCTCACACACAGAGAAGCAGGAGAGGGGAGAAGTCCCAGCAAAGAAGCTGGGCTACCCCTGGAGATGTTTGTCAGGACTAAATGACAGCAGAGGAGAAAGAGAGTATGTGTGCCTACACTTTTTCAAAAAAGGAAATTTCTCATGAAGAGGGAAATAAAACATGAAACAATGAATTACCATCAAAGAAATTTGACTATGAGACCACTCTGTGTTTTAAGGCCCAAACTGAAATCATGTGGGTATTCCTGCTGGGGCACCCAGATGCCAGAACATTCCCTGCTTTGTGTTCAAGCAGGTGGTATTTTGCATACTTCTGATCGGGATGTATTGGACTTTTTTGCTGTTGTTATTCTGTTTTTCTTGCTACTGGAGATTGAACCCATGGGTACTCTACCACTGAGCTACAAGACCAGCCCTTTTCATTTTATGTATTTATTTTTTGAGATGATCTTGCTAAGTTGTTGAAGCTGGCCTCAAACTTGCAATCCTCCTGTCTCAGCTTCCTGAGTCACTGGGATTACAGGTGTTGGCCTCCATGCCCAACTGGTGCTGGGTTTTAAAGTCAAATTTATTTATTTGCCAGCTCTGTATTGATTATTTATTATGACTTCCTAATTAGTGACTGCAGGTTTTCATTGATAAAAGGAAAGAGCAAAAGAAAGAATCTGAGTAGCACTAGGCCTGGCATAGAGGCGAGGGTAAAAAAATGTCTGTTTTCTTTCCTCCATTCCCAGATCATACTAGGTCATTTGATTGCAATTCCAAATAAATATAACTAAGGTGCTTTTACAATGCACTACATGGAAATTTATATCCCACTTTCTTCATGTGGTCAACAAAGAATATAAAGACTTTTCATCAACAAAGCAAGCTTTAGCCACCTATGTCTACTGAACCTTGTACAGATGAATATCATCTGCATCTGAATCTGATGACAGAATGGAAAAGAACATTTCTCCTATAGGTTGAGTCACCCATTGTCATTACAGAAGTTATATGTGGGAGTCAGTCAGGCATTTGGAGAAATTATATCTACCGCCTACCTTAAGGTTTAATAATAAAATGTACTAATTTCTTTTTTAAAATGCATCCATCCAATAGGTGAAATTTTGGTGGAATTTTCCAAAGGATTCTAAGGATGCATTTAGTATGATATTAAGCGTGGAAATGTTGGGGGCTGGAGAGTGGACTTGGCAGTTACTGTGCTTGCCTGGCATGCATGAGTACATGAGTTTGAACTCCAGTACCACATACACAACTGAGTCTAGGAGCAATGAAAGCCACATGAAAAACTAAATAAAATTATCTCTCTCTCTCTCTCTCACTGTCCCTCTCTCTCTCTAAAAAAAAAAAAAGAATGGGGGATGTTGTTTGAAGATGAATCTATTTTTCTGGGTATGGGGAATGAAGTCTTTATAAGGCTTAGAGATTATTAAGGTTAAACTACAAGTAGATAAATGGGCCTTTGCAGCTTACTATGTTTATCTCTTATCCTCTAAATATATTCAGAGTACCTGATAGAGACATTCCTGGAGACTTGAAAATAATTAAAGATGAGAGAGAAATCTGAAAGTGCTTCATTTGCCTATAACCATTAGCTACACAAGTGATTCAGAAGTTGTCATATAAAACTTGAGTGTACACCGTGCTAATAATAACCAGGCAACCCATTGAACTACTGATTGATTGAAATGTTCCTTCATTTTCTTCTTAAAATGAATACTTTTCAAAATCTGGTTACATTTCCTCATGCCTATTTCTTTATTTGCAGTCCTACTTGATCTGGGTATTTTTAGACCATAGAATAAATAAGGAGAGGAAGAACTCTAAAGTGCGCCGCAGGCAGGGAGCTCACACAGGGGCTCCTTCTTCAGCCACTTCTTTGTGTCATTTTGAAGTCAGGTTCCTGCTGTTGCCAGAAGTGATTCCACTTCAGAGTCTCTGCCAAGACAGATACGCCATTGACAAGGGACACAGACAGGGAGATCTCTTTAATCTACTTCACAACAGTCAGGTTTGGGTTAGAGTCTGGAAAAATTAAGACATGAGCAGAAACGGTGTCCAGGACGCAGATGAAGGCAGGGAAAGCTGCTTGGGGCAGCTCCCAGATTTTAACAGAGGCTTTAGGTCTACCCTGCAGCACTCGGCCAACGTGGCGCTGTGGAATGCAGCTGCAAGCTACTGTGTGTGATGAGGTTGGGTCTCATCCATCCTTGGGAAGCTCCCTAACTTCTTTTCAGTATCCTAAGAATGGGATTATTTATTTACTTCACAAGGGTGGGGCACAGATCATTAGGTTTTCTTTGAAAGGGTTCATATGATTATTACTCTAAAAATCCCATCACTAATTCCCAAAGTTAAAGTACAAGCTCAAAAGAATGATTTGTTAATCTCCTGATATTCAAACGTATGGTTGTTTCTACAACTCCATCCAAGGTACAAATGTCAGCAAATTAAAAGGAAAGTTATTTCACACACACACACACACACACACACACACACACACACGGAGAGACAAAAGGGGCTTTCCAATTTGCCAGCAGCCTGTGTTCCAGAGCTCAACTGTTTAGAACTTGGAATATATAATTTAAAAATCACAGTGGCAAAATTTCACAAGAACTTAGTTTCCCCTTCATAAATGAAATATGTAATCACAGAGAATCTAATAAAGGAAAAATAATTCTTAAAATGTTGACTTAGGAGGAACCTGAGGCCATTCCAAAATGGGGATGGCCTTTGCTCTACTCTGAAGCTGTGCCAAGGTTCTGAGTGGCGGCCTGAGATTCAGTGGATTGGAACCTGAGCTGGGGTGTTTGGGAGCTGGAGGAGACCAACAGCCCTCCTTCAAGGAAGAGAGCACTCCATGCCTAGGACTGTGCCCCTTCTCTTTCGTTTGTGTTATGACAGTGTGTTGCTGTTAAAACAAATTTCCACGAGGGTCTTCAAACAGCACTCCTGCTATTCCACAGCTCTGCAGATCAGAAGCTGGGATGGCCTTGCTGGGCTCTCTACTCAGGGTCTCCCTAGTCTGAACCCCGACTCAGCAGGCTGAGCTCTAGCTGGGAGCTCTTCGCTTTCTCCCAAGCTCATCTCCCTTGCTGGCAGAGAGCAGTTCCTTGAAGCTCCAGGACTGAGACCCTCATGTGCCTGTTACTGCAGTCAGCACTTACTCTCCGCCTCTAGAGAGCTCTCCCTGCTTCTCTGTGGCACAGACCTCACACCAGACAGCAGACTGGGCCTGCACACCAGACTCTCCCATGCTGGAAATCTCTAACCCTACAGCCAGCCTCAGGAGTCCCGTGGTCAGATCACATTCACCCAGGGGTTATTCATATCGGATCTCATTGGGGACGTAAATTACGTCAGTGTTTGATTCAATCACTACAGGACTGGATTATTGAGGATATCTCTGAATTTAACCCACAACAGAGTCAGGACCTCCTGTAGGCAAAGGTTACCTCCCCGGGGTAATCCTTCTTCCATCCATTTTCCTTTGGCCTCCTATTTAAATGAAAGTTATTTTCTATTTCTCCTAATCCTGAAAAAAATAAATATAATTTTGGTGATAGTTTCTAAATTTTAGGATAAAGGAATATGACAGTGTGTGAAAAGTCAATAAAAATCTCCCAGGTTGTCCTTGCTACTTATAACTTTAGAAATAAAACTACAAACAAATCCATTTGGATTCTCGTGTTTCTTGCTCCAGTTCAATCTTTGGAAGGCTTGTCTTCCAAAATTCCAGTCTCTTCTTCCTCTGAGTTAACTTTACAGCCTAGTCGTCTAAGATAAGCAGGTTCAGAGAACACTTTCTCTCATCTCCTTGTGCATTTTTTCATTTTCTAAACTTTGCCCCAAAGTTTGGAAAATGAGTTGCCGTCCACATGTATCCAAAGCCCTGGCCTAAGTGTCCGATTTTCTCCTTATTCTTCTAATATTTTTCTGAGCCCCTCCAGGGTCCCTCTGCAAGGGCGTTTGGAGGAGCCCCAGTGTTGCCCACTACAGCAGCACCGAAAATGGCTCCTTCCTAAAGTGTTCCTTTCTCTCCTGTGCTTTCTACACCTGTCTTTTCCTCTTGCTGAAACAGATTTGGGATAAGAAGACCCCGTCCATGAAGGGAAAACGCTGAGAAGTCACCACAGGGATGGACGCAGCCTTGTTCAGGCGGTGGAGAAGATGGACTTCGTGGACCCCGGCCCCCAGCTCTGCTGACGCCCACGTTGGACAATGCTCTTCGCCAGCTCCTTATTAGTCATCATTCCTTACGGAAAAACCTTTGTGCTCCTGGGAGAGGTGAAGGTAGGCTGAGAGGCCGCCCCACCTCCACCCCCACCGAGGCCAGCAGAGGCTCTGGAGCCTTCATCC